>ML105284.1:0-51629 GCA_003697995.1 Taxidea taxus jeffersonii
AAAAAAAAAAAAAACTAGCACAGAAGGCTGTTGATCTACACTCAGACCCAATCCTGGGGACTGCATGAAAGTCAGAGTTACGGCGTGTTTTTGAAAAGCAGACGTCAGGACTGTAAAAAATAATCAGAGAAACAGAACAACAGTTGTGACTTACTAGTGAGACAAAAATTCATGGCACTACCCTTGGGGAATATCTTGGAGGAAAATTTGATCTGTTCTCTTTCAATGTAGCTAAAAGAAGAGCTATTGCATCTTATACACTGTGTGGCAGTGAAAGAGTAGCACCTATGAAGAGCTTGAAATAATTGGCAGGATGATGTCAGGAAGTCATCAGAGCCCAGCTTAGAGGAGGAACTGTTAACAGCTCTTGCTGGTTCAGATTTTTCTCTTCCTATCCAAGCTCCCAATCCTATAGTTAGGGCATCACAGATAAAGAAAGGCTCAAGGGTATTTGTGTGCAAATGAAAGTAATAGATGTGTCCCAGAGGGTTTTGTGATAGGAATAACAGCAGATAGGTTGAGCAGAGTCAGTTTGCAGGCTCAGGGCTCCACACCCTGGCATAATTCCCCCATCCACTCCTGAATGTTTTGGGAAGACACAAAGAATGGCATATGCCTTAGCCAAACTATCTGATATATCCATATGACTTAAAAATTACAGTTGAAAATAGAGTTAGATATTACATTTTTCAGTGGTTACAATTACCATTAAATACAATTAGAAGAGAAAGACAAAGAAAAGGAGGAAGAAAAAAATAGATATGAAGAAGAAGAAGAGGAAAAGGGGGAAGGGGAGAAACAGAAGGAGGAGACGAAGGACTAACAGGAGAAAGAGAAGAGTAAGAAGAGAGAGACCTTAGAGAAGGAAGATGATCACATATAAATAAAAAACTAATTAAAGCGGCAGACAGGAATTTGAAATAGGCATAATAGCCTCACAGGGATAAGGAAGGATATTAATGCCATGGGGGAAGAAAGCAATTATGGTGAATTACCAAATAGGAATAATGAATATGCAAAAGACAAAATTAATAAAGATCAAGACATCAATACATGGGAGAAATACGATAATGCATACAGATTAAGAACAATTTGGAGCACTAGATGGTAAAATTGGCCATCAGGAAGGGATAAAGAGAAACATATAAAATTCAACTTGAAAGATATGATGGATTAAATAAGAAATACCAATATCAGTGTAATGGTAGTCCTTGGAAGAAAGAAGCTAAATCAAAGATTGATGTGTTGTATTGAAGGAACAAGAATCTTAGGCCAAGGAGATTCACTACATTTGAGTTTGACACAGAATGATGAACTTCCTGAGATTCAACTGATGATAAGGAATGTGACTCATCTTAAAGAAAACATTCGCCTTCATCAGAGAACACATGTATCTTGTGTTGCTATCAGTCTGGCTTCAACTGATTGGATTTTGGATTGGCATCCAAGCTGAAGGTAGTTTTCTGTGTACTGGGCATTGCTAGCAATCTATGAGGCACACTGAGATGAGAATTGTGTCCAGACATGATGTCTATCTACTAACTCAACAAGGTCAGATCTTGAAGAGTATTGTAGAGAATTTTTTAAGAACTGACAGTAAGCAATAACCACTTGGAAGTAAAACAGAGAGGAAACCAGTGGCATGAGATATGGAGGGAAGGTGATCCACTTGATAACGGAAGTGAAGCAGAACAAAAAACACAAAACAAGAGAGGCTGAGGCATGAAAATACTGACTACAGTTGCTTTTAGGTCACTAAAAGTTATGAGAAATGCTGCACTACATTGCAGACATTTGTGATAGTTATTAAACTCATATGATTTGCTATACAGCCTTACTTCCACATGGACCTTCGCAACAAACTCTTTAGCAAATAAGACAAACTAAAAAACAATATCCAAGGTTACTACTTTGCCCTGCCTTGATGCCAAAAAGACCAGAATCTGTGTGATAGTATTTTGAGGCAAACCATCATCTTATACACTTTAAACACTTGAAATTAACACCACGTAAGATGTATTCTTGGTGAAACATTTTGAGGTATGTTCTCTTGGCATGCAAATAACCTGCATAATTGAACTTCAATATACCTTAATAGAAAAGAATTGAATTTTCTAAAACAAAAAGGAAGAAGACATTAAATTCCAAAAATTCCAATCCAGAGTGCTTATTTTCTGTATTTCACTCCAATAGAAATAGATAATTAGAAAGCATGATAATAAAAACAACACATACAGCTTTCACATGGATATAAAAACAAATATCCTCCAATATATTTGAAAAAAATCATATAAGAAAACTTTATTACCTGGAAAAAATCATATGCCTGTTCACATTTTCCATATAATGATTGAGTTCCATGTGGTTTAAATACATTACATGGTTTTAATTTAAAGCACAGAATTTTAAAACTTGAAATGGTCTCACACACCTATTACTATTCCTTAATTTAATAATGACTCATATGAAGAAAAAAGGAAGTAAACCAGAAGATCAGAAAGGTAAGTTGCTTTAGGTCAGAGCTCTTTTACTTATTTTTTTTTAATTTTGCATAGATCAATGATAGAGTAGGTAAGAATGGGAAATGCAGTGCTGAAGACCTCAAAGTTGAACTATCATTAATATGTGTTTTTTAAATGATCTGTAACTTTCCTTGCCAATGAATGTCTAAATCAGTGGATTTGCAATTAAACCCTGATACCTCTCTAATGTGTATATTCTAAATATACGAAAGACACTTATTTGACTACCTGATGTATTTCAGATCTTCAAAAAAAGTAATTTGCCCTTCTCTTTATAATCCCCATGATACAAAATACAAATTCAGAAACTGTTAGCCATTATTACATTCCTCTTTTTCAAAAATATGTATAGGACTTTACAGTTTACACAGTGATTTCATATTCATTATCATCACTAGATTTTTATCTACTTAATAATTTGAATTGGTGGCAGATCAGGAAACTGAGGGCTCATAGTTTAAGTGCTTCCCTCAAATCATGTCAATATGGTATCTTCAAGATGCACAGCCAGATCTTCTGAATCCCAGTATAGTTCTCTCCATCACCAGGTTACTCCATACTATAAATCAGTTGAATCCTATATTATTGACCACTGGTGCCAAATGAGATGTTATCCTTTCTCTAAACCTTTCTCCAACTGAGTTTTCAAGGTGGAATTAATTACATGCAAAAGTATGGTTAGGCTTGTCTATCCAGCAATATGGGAGTAAGCTATCTCAATTTTAACTTTTTTCTCAATGCACATTAACTATTTCTACCTCTGGGCTTCATTACTTTTGCCTCTCCCTGATAGTTCTACCTTTTTTTTTTTCTTATTGAACTTTACATAGTGTATGAATGTCATATTGTGAAAACTTTGAGGATAGCTTGAGGTTTACTTATTTTGGTATCTTCAACACCTTTCTCTATAGATTAATGCACACTGATCAACACAGGAAAATGTCATGAACTTAAAAATGCTCCAAATAAGCCCATGATTTACCTAAAGTTAAGATAATTGATGATGGAATGCTATATTTTAACATACATTTTCACTATTGATAAATATTCTAAAAATAATATCAATAAAGTAAGAGATCTTACCTAGACCATGTCTATGTGTTGACATTGGTGGTAAGACAGTCCAGGTCTTGGTTTTGGGATTGTAACATTCAACAGTGTTCAATGTCTTTAAGCCATCTCGACCTCCAATTACAAAGAGTTTGTCATCAATAACAGCCACACCAAACTGCAATCTCCTGCCGTTCATCATCCCTGCCTGGATCCACAAATTTGTTCTGAGGTCATATTTCTCTATGGTCGTAGCTCCTGATAAAATATAAAATCAAATAGCCACCATTTACTACTAATTCAGCATATAACCTACCCAAGGCAATGTACAAATTAAGATGTGAAAACATTCTTGTCACAATTATTTTTCATAGAGAAAACATGGCAGAAAACCAAAGGCAATAGTAACTTACATTATTTTCTATTCTTGGCAGGTACTAATGACCAAAATAGATACATCTAATTTGTTTGAATTACATAATGGTCTCATGGTATACTATTGATTCAATAGAATAATTGTTGGCCATGCCACAGTTCTGTCAGTAGATTTTGCAAATTCTTTCTATCACTGCCATAAAAAAATAATCTTAGTATAAAAAAATAATCAGTATAATTTCTATATAATTCCTGTATAATTTCTGAAAGTGAAGATAAATGAATAAATTCTTTACATTTCTTTTAAAATTTACTTTATGACAAAATAATAAAACCTTTTGTTTTAATTTATTTTACAGATTTTATTTATTTATTTGAGAGAGAGCATGCACAAGCAGGGGGAGGGGCCATAGGAGAGGGCTCCCTACTGAGCGGGGATGCCCAATGTGTGGCTTGATCTCAGGACCCCGAGATTATGAGCTGAGCCATAGGCAGATGCTTAACTGAATGAGCCACTCAGGTGCCCCAAAATAAGAAAATATTTAAAAGTCAATTTGAAGTTACGTAAACAAATGTCAGCTTTGCTTTTTAAAGTCTTCTTTTTGCATCTGGGGAATAGCTTACTAGAATTTAGAGGCATACAATGATTTTCTATCCTTATCAATCATGTTATAATCTCTAAATAAAATAACTTATCTTTCATAAAAGCTTTTTATACATAAATGTGAGAAATGCAATAAATCTGATAGCAATATAGAAATTGAAAGAAGAAATAAGTTAAATGGCTGATTGGATATGTTTTCATGGATTCATTTACACATTTCAATGAAAAATGTCTGCCTTAAACAAGTTCACAAATGTTTATATGACAAGATATAGCTAACAAACACTAATCACGCTGTTCAGTGTTTGGTCTTAATGTTCAGACTCATGTTCACCAAAGTTTTATCTTCAGTGATTAGATATCCTTACAAAGGGAGTCAAAATACTTGTGTACTTTCACTTACTCACTAAAGATCTCTTTTACTTATAATGTAATAAAAGTTTACAAACTAGGGAAAGCATTCATCAGGGGGACTTATTTACTATTTAAAGAATAACCAGCACTGAACTAAACAAATATGAACAACATGGTAGGAGAAGTTTTGCTAATTGAAGTAAAAATGACATAATATATACTCTATTTTTATTCAGAGTGACAAAGTATAATATAGATATTAGGTTAGATGCATTAAGTGTGTTTTTATGTTATTAAAAATGAGCTTATTTCCACATAACTAAATATGAAGAATTATAAAATTATTATTATTGGAATAAAAATAAATTGTAATGTTCATAAAAGTTATTTATACTGCTTAGTTACATAAGAAAAAATATTTAAATACGTGTGTTTATTTTATGCTTAAGTATATTTACTATATTTTATATTTAATGTTTTAGTCGATAATGAACAAATCAAAATTCCAAGGTGAACTAATTTGTTGAATAATTTCAAAGTCATCTGAATTCTCAAAGCTTGATAGCATTGGGATTTCATGAATGCCTAACTAAAATTAAGTTATATGGAAGTACCTCTTTCTTATGACTAATCTTGACAAGTGATAGTAGATGAAATAGTATAACCTAATCCTAATGAACCCAATTCCATGAGACCCATATTTTGGAGGTATAGGTAGACAAGAAAGTATGTATTTGTACAACTTCACTTTTCATAATGTCCCAAAGCTTGGTCAAAATCTTTGCAGAGGATTTGAGGTCTATTTATCCTTCTAAGAGGAAATTGTTGGTAATGTGTGAAATTAATGGCTTCTAAGCAACCAAAAATGTTGTTATTCAAAGGGGAAGTGAATATTTGATCTGAGTTTCAAAGTCATATCCAAACAAGCTAAATACAATTTAAATCCCAGCATATGGCAGGATTTTTTAGTTTTATAGTGTTTTCCCTCTAACTGAGTCTTCAAAGGTAACCTACTCATTTTATCCTAAAGTTGTTACATCAGAAATGGAATATATCCTTGTCTTCATTTTTCAAATTAGACTGTTTTAATTTCCTATGGTTGCTATGAAAAATTACCGTAAACTTAGTAGGTTAAAAAAATGCATTATTTTATTATCTTACAGCTCTGGAGGTCAGAAGTTAAAAATAGGTCCTACTGTGCTAAAATCAAGGAGTTCACAGGGGCTTTATGGAATAAGTGAATTTCCTCCCCTGTCTTCCACAGGTTATCCATATTCCTTATGACCTTTTCTTCCATCTTCAAAGCCAGCAACATTGCATCTCAGACGTTGATTCTTATGGTTACATTGGGCTCACCCATACATAATCTGAGTTAATGCAGACTATTCCTACTTAATGTATAATAGTCTGCTTAAAGTCAGCTAATTAGAGTTAGCTAAAATGTGTAGTATAACTTAGTAGAATATAAAGCAATTTGTAAAATTTCCTAACTAAATGAAGTTACATAATTCAAAGATAAATCTCATTTTTGGCATATAGAATAATATAAATTAAAAATTAAATTAAATGAAAAATAAAATGGCAGCTATTTTTGAGACTATATTTATGGTATTAAACTACATATATTTCTGTATATTTTTAGATACTTTATAATTTACTTAATATATACTCTGTATTATAATGGTAAGGGCAAGGTGCCTGGCCTTTAAAATAATATAAAGTTTTGATGTTGCTTTATTTGAAATAACTCCTGAAATATCATTTTCTGTAAAAAGTAGTCATAACATCAAGGGAAATCATGACACATATTATTCAGGATTACTTAACATATTATGCATGTCTTATTGAAACATGGTTGTTAAGTCAATATTGAGTAAAGGCTTTTGAGTAGACTTAAAAATAAGATAGTAACATTAAGATAGTATTTAGTGAGTACTTCTTATGCTCTAAGAGATTTACATGTATTAGTACATTTAATGTTTTAAATTTAATTTAATTTTTTCAGTGTTTCAAGATTTATTGTTTATGCACCACACCCTGTGCTCCATGCAATATATGCCCTTCTTAATACCCACCACCAGGTTCACCCATCCCCCCTGCTCCCAAACCCTGTTTTCCCTTGGAGTCCACAGCCTCTCAGGGTTCATTTCCCCCTCTGATTTGCCCCAATTCACTTTTCCTTTCCTTCTCTTAATGTCCTCCATGTTATTCCTTATGCTCCACAAGTAAGTGAAACCATATGAGAAGTACATTTAATTTTTATTAAAAACTGAGGACATAGTTATTATTATTATTATGCAAAATTTATAGAAAAGATGAATCAGCAAAAGCTTTAGTAAAGTGCTCAGTGTGTCTCAGATAATAACTAGTGGATCCACAATATTAACCTGGCTCTAGAACCCACTCCGATAAACACATCTTTTCACCACTTAGCGTGGTTATAGAACAAGTTAATTGCACTTGATATATGCTGAAGGCAGAGTTTTATAAATACCCTTTCCTCCGATTGAATGACCTATTTCCCAGAACCTGGGAATGTGATAAGAAATCACTCCATCGGGTTGTTATGCTGTCACAGTTCACCTTAATCTAGGAAGATAACCTGGTCACATGAACCCTTGAAAATGGCGATATTTCTCTGGCTAGTTGCAGAAAGGGAAGTCAGAGAGATTTGAAGCATGAGCAGGACTTGAGCTGCTGGTTTGAAGATGGAAGGAGCCACATGGGAAGGAATACAGGTGACCTCTAGGAGCCCAGAGTGTCCCTCACCTGACAGCCAGCAAGGAAGAAGTGCCCCAGTTCTACCACAGGAAATAAATTCTGTCAGCAGTCTGAATGAGCTTGGAAGATGGCCTCCAGCTCTGGATGAGAGCACAATCTAGCCAATACTTTGATTTTAGCCTTTTGAGACTTTGAGCAGATAATCTAGACATGCCATCCTAGATTTATGACTTACAGAACTGTGAGTAAAAAAATGAGGGTTGGTTTTTTTTTTTTAAGATTTATTTATTTATTTATTTGACAGAGAGAGAAAGATCACAAGTAGGCAGAGAGGCAGGCAGAGAGAGAGGAGGAAGCAGGCTCCCTGCTGAGCAGAGAGCCCGATGCAGGGCTCCATCCCAGGACCCTGGGATCATGACCTGAGCCGAAGGCAGAGGCTTTAACCTACTGAGCCACCCAGGCACCCAAAATGAGGGTTGTTTTAAAGCACTGTTTGTAGTAATTTGTTACAGCAGCAATAAAGTATACTTTGTTTTAATTTGAATTTTTAAAAATGTGTTATTTGTTTTCCCAATTGAATAAACATAACATTGTATTAGATACAATGCAAATACAAAAGTATTTTCCTCATGACAAAATCAACAGCAGGCTCCTGTCTCAAAATATCAAACTGAGAAAAAGTGCTCAAGATATTATCTGGGTCTCTTTAGAGTTGTTCAGGCATATGTGATTAAATTGGGAACAACAGGAGTTAATATTTGTACCTTCCACTTTGGCATGACTGATAGCAGGACTTATTCCAAAGTCTTAATTCAAATACCTTGAGCACAGCACAGAATAAAATGATAATAGTTTTCTGAACTGACAAATAATGTCACAAAAAAGCTCCTAAAAAGAAGATAAAGCTCCTTTATCCAACTCAGCAGAAAGGCCCTCAGGTCTTCTCAGAAAACCTTTGTATATAATTCTAATGCCATATTAATAAGCTCAGTTACCTGACTCACAAGATTTTTTACAAACCAGCAAATGAGAGTGAGCTGGAGCAATTGAAAGCAGCAAAAACTGCCAGTGAGGGAGTAACCAGACAAATTATATTGTTTTAACTGAAATAGAACACTCATTCACAGCTATTAAACAAAAAACACATTTTTTTTTGCCTAAAGACTTTGGCACCAACACTGATGGTGATCTTCATGCCATCAAATCATTCAGAAAAGGTTAAATTATGTCAGATATATTCTTTTTAAGGAAGCAATAAATATGGAGAAGCATAATGGAAAATTTTAAAAGCAAGGTTTTTTTTTTTAGGATACTTCAATATAAAACTTCAAGCTTTAAGGAAAATAGCACTGTAAGGAATGACTTATTTCTTGAATTTTTCATGAAATAAGCTTTTCATTGACTTTCATGTGTCTAGATATTTATGAAAAATATAGCTTTGGGATAACATTCTTACACATATAAAAGATATCACTGCAGAGAAAATATTTCTCAGAGGCAAATAGGTCATTACTTTTTAGGTAGTTTGTTATGTTTTATAAGGATGGGATTGTAAATATTTCCTAATCATCGTAAAAATTTCATATGTGCCAAATAAACCAACAAAATTCCTCATTTGTCCCTTTTTTAATTATAAGCCTTCTATAAGAGGTAATAGACTGATTCACAGCTATGAATACAGATAAAAATGTAAAATTATCATTAAGCTTAATGCTAGATTTTGAGGTAGATATATAAATTACAAAAATATAGCATTATATTTAATTTAAACTAATTTCAATCAGTTCAAGAATTCCAAAGGATGCCGACTGTTTTATTCATAGCCAAAAGAAACAAAAGTATGGAACATAATTTTTATTCTTTGTATTTTATGTAATAATCACCTTAATAGTTAAGAATTATTACCATTAAAATCTTAGAAAAAAATTAAGTATTTCTATAAGTTGGCAAGTCAGATAAGCAAAATGCAAAAATCAGTGTAATTTCTTTAGAAAAAATTATATTCGCCCAGATTGTGTAAAGAACCTATTTAAAATAACACCACTAAAAGTGAGTTATCTAAAAATCAGCAAGACAAATGCCAGACTTAGATAAAGAAAAAAATTAAAACTTTATTGAAAGATGTTAATTTGAATCAATAGAAAGAATCATACTAATTTAAATAAGATGGCTTGTTTGCAGGAATGTGAATTATCTTCTATAATCACAATATGATATTTGTACAAGGTATTTATGAACTTTTGCTTGTATCACTCTGCAAATTCAAATGTAAATATTAAAAATACACTTTTTAAAGATTTTATTTATTTATTTTGAAAGAGAGAGAGAGAGAGCATGATGAGAGGGGAGAAGTCAGAGGGAACAGCAGACTCCCCACTGAGCAGGGATCCTGATGTGGAACTCCATCCCAGGACTCGAGGATCATGACCTGAGCCAAGGGCAGTTGCTTAACCAACTGAGCCATCCAGGTGCACCTAGTGATTTTTTTAAAAAGTGCTTTATGACAAAGGAAAAGAGCTGTATTCATGAATTGGAAGTGAAAGCCAGAAATAACCCTTAATGCACTTGATATTTATAATATAATAAAAAAATCTGTCTTAATCAATGGAAAACATTTTATTATTTAAAAATGTTTTTAAGGGATGCCTGGGTGGCTCAGTGGGTAAAAGCCTCTGTCTTCTGCTCAGGTCATGATCCCAGGGTCCTGGGATCGGACCCCCGCATTGGGCTCTCTGCTCAGCAGGGAGCCTGCTTCCCCTTCTTTCTCTGCTTGCCTCTCTGCCTACTTGTGATCTATCTGTCAAATAAATAAATAAAATCTTTAAAAAATAAATAAAAAGGTTTTTAAGATAATTAATTATCCTTTAGAGAAAAATAAACAAATAAACTTGGATTCCTGCCTTACTCTTCATACAGGAATGCACTTGGTATGAACCAGTGACTAAAGCCCAGGACACAAAGCCACAGAACCCACCAAATGGTTCTTTTCTCAAGATTCCACACACATTAACAGAGATAGGGAGATTTTAAGTAAATTGTCCTGCATTACACTTTACTAAAACCTTAAATGTCCCAGAAGATAAAAAAGCAGGTGATGAATACTGAGTGTAATACACAACTAATGAATCATTGAACATTACATAAAAAACTAATGATGTACTATATGTTGGCTAATTGAACATAATAATAAAAATAAGAATTAAAAAAACAGGTGATTTATTTTTACTTCCAGGTGGACTCCAGATCAAATGTCCATGAGGTAAAACCCTATGACCCAGAAGTTAAAAAGTAAGTAAGTATATATATATATATATATATATATATATATATATATATATGATTACCAATCATCTGAATAAAAAAATAGTTACATCAAAAATGCACAAAAAAGAAACAAAACAAAAGAAAAGGACTGAGAACATTAACAAAAACTTTTTATAAATCTAGCAAGGGGTGAATTTCCTTGATAAATAAAAAGGCTTTAGAGATCAAGACGTAAATTAGAAACATTAAAATAGTAATATGATAATGATATTAGCAGGCGATTAATGGGAAAGTGATATGAGTAACATGTAAATATCAGAAAATTTAGTTAAACTTTCTAATAAATAACCTTATTAGATTTATAGCAGATTGAGAAAATGAATAATTTTTACATTGACATCAAAACCAGCTGGTTGACATTAAATTGATGCAGCTTTATAGGGGAGGGGTAGAGTGTGTGAGTGTGTGTGTGTGTTTTGTGTGTGTATAATAAAATATATAGTAAATTTAGGAAATGGGGAGAGTTGAATTTTTTATTTGTAACTTCCTATTTTAAATATTTTTTCATAAATATGTCTTAGTTCTGTAACTAAAATGCTAATTCATTTTTCTTTTTTTTTAAAGATTTTATTTATTTATTTACAGAGAGAGAGATCACAAGTAGGCAAAGAGGCAGGCAAAGAGAGGGGGAAGCTGGCTCCCTGATGCCGAGGCTTGATCCCAGGACTCTGGGATCATGACCTGAGCAGAAGGCAGAGGTTCAACCCACTGTGCCACCCAGGCGCCCCTAATCTCTTTTTAAAAGCAGATTTTGATGAGGGTGCCTGGGTGGGTTGGTTGGTTGAGTGACTGCTTACTGCTTAGGTCATGATCCTGGGGTCCGGAGATCGAGTCCCACATCGGGGGTGCCTGCTCAGTGGTAAACCTGCTTCTCCTTCTGACCATCCGCCCCTTGTGCTCTCTCTCTCTTGTTCTTTCTCTCAAATAAATAAATAAAATCTTAAAAAATAAAATGAAAGCAGCTTTTGCTGTTGCTAACAATGACATAGGAAAGAGACTTAAAAAGTAATCCAAAATTGTAGTTATTATTTCTTTCACTATTACATAGCTATCTTTTTACAGCACAAAGCTCATATATTAAAATAACCTTATAGCAAAAGAACATATGTATAAAGCATTATTACAAGTACAGCTTTTTCATTTTTTAATAAATACTCATTAAACATAAACTCATTTATTTAACATTTTCAAATTGAATATTTATTTTCACAACTAACATTTGCCAAAATGAACCAAATCCTTGCTATTTAGATTATGAAAGTGCCCTATGACATAATTAATACTTCCCATATAATATCTATTAGAATTTTTCTAACCTTTGTTGAAACTGTGGGTATCAGTGAATGAAAGGAAAAATGAATGTCATACAATTGGATTCTAGTCTATTACTGATTGCATAACAAACATACCAGTCACTGAAATGCCTTTTCATAAGTATAGTAAAATAACATGAGGTCTTCTTGATCTCCACCTAAATTATACACTCTTGGGAAATATATTTTTGCTTTTTACATAATGAGTACCCACTTTACAAAGATGTATTAATTGAAGACTCTCTGTGATCTCCTGATATTTACTCATTTAAAGTAAAGCCTTATACTAGTACCACATTAAGTGAAAGTGTAGCAACTTTAAATCTCTTACTTCTCAAATTAAAAATAAATAAATGAATCTCTTACTTCTCATTCTCTGTAAGTCTCTATCATAGAAGTAACTTAAAGTAGCCCTTAGGAGTCCTTCTTTGCCAGGGAAGAGCAACACATTGGAGAATTAAGATCTGGTTTGTATGAAACATATGTACAAACATACACACACTTTATTCCCCCTTGGATCTGCAAAAGGAGACTACACTTAGAAAACAGATGTATTTATTATCATTTGCTGTATATTCACAGGAAAAGTGACCAAAAAGAATGTACTGAGTGCCCCAAAATTTATGGTTATGGTAGGCATTTTATCATAACGTCCTAATTTTTTATTCAATCCACATTCAGAGAAAGATCTATAAATGTACAGAGATGTGACTCAAATTCTCTGACTAAATTTTTGAAGAATTTGACTTACAGTTTTAATCCTGGTTCATCCTCAGGAGATATACCAAAAAAGACAACCAAGAAACCAAAAGAACATAACATATTAAAACACTAAGCTTTCTTTCTGAGTATGGGGCTATAAAAGGAGACTTTACTCAAAAGTGATTTACTTTTCACCAGAAAGAGCCTTCTTTCACTCTTCAATAAAGAACACGGCTTCCACAGACTCTTAATTCTAGAGAACAAACAGATGGCCACCAGGGCAGGGGGGAAGTGGAGATATGGGGGTTAAACAGATTATGGACATTATGGAGTGCCCTTGTGGTGGGCACAGTGTTGACTCGCTATAGTGTACAGCTGAAACTAATATAACACTGTATGTTAACTAAATAGAATTAAAATAAAAACTTAAAAAAAAAAAAACAGTACTTCCAGGGCTGAAAGTCCTTGTCTGTAGGCTCCTTGAGAATGATATAAACAACAGAATTTAACCTAACACATAAGCATCTCTGAATTTAAAAATCGTTAAGGAAGCTGATGCCTTGACTTTATTTTGTTCTTCCCCCAAAAACCTCGGGCAAGTACGGTTCTCCCCTAAAATATCTGTTAGCAGCCCATTAAGTAGACACCTGTGCCAGAAGACAATTCTTTGTATCTGAAAAACAAACTGGGCTTAGGCTAACATGATGTTATCTATAGTTTTGAGTTGTTTCTATAATTGTGTGCAGACTGATGACCTTGAACTGGCAAACCTCCAATGGTATACTTCAAGTTCAAAGAAAATGTACTGAAGTAGAACCAAAATGACTCAATAAAGTTACTGAGGCAGACATCAAGTAGGGCAGTACTCAGAGGACAAAGATGAATAAGCTTTCTTCAATTATATGGCTTTTCTTCAGAAAAAGTCATACAGTATTTTAAAGTTACTTCACCCACCTAATTGCAAATGCTCAGGTTTCTCTGACACAAAATTGTAAGTGAATCATTGATGATTACTTTTGAGTTAAATGCTTTAAAAATTATCCAGTTGTAGAATTGCAGTATTTAAAAGCTGTTCTTTTTAAAGCTCTTGATAGTGAAGCTTGTCCATCTCAAGCCAAGGAAGTAAAAATCAGGTCAAGATAGTTAATTCCACCTATTTCATTTTCTATTTTTCCTTTTTAATAATGCTTATAATGATGCAGTGGGATGAGACAAATTCGGGAAAAAATAACCTGGTCAAGTCCTTTGAATAATCTTATTCAATAATTTTATTCAAGTCCTTTGGATAAAAAAAGATAAGTAACAGGAGCTTATCCCTAAAGTTAGATAATTTATTTTTTTAAAAAATATATGAAAATCCAAGGCACACATTAAATATTTAAATGCCAGAATAATATGTGCTCTATAATCAAATGATTCAATAAAAAAATCTTAAGGAAATTAAGGTTTTTATTTTATAGTTAAGAATTAATGCTTTTCCCTCCTTTATGGTTTTTTAAATCAACATTCTTCTTATTAGTTTCATTAAGAAAATTTTCTTTCAGTTCACATGAAAGATGTAGGAAGGGCTGTCTGATCGATTAGACACCTGGCTGTTAATGAAAATCAGTAATTGACTAGGCCACCAACGAGGAGGCAATGAAAACATGTTGAAATAAAAGACTATACACTCAGTCCATCGTGATCTAAAAGAAGAATCACTGCTACTGTGATCTTGCCACCAGTGTATTTGCTGTACCTTTAGCCTCCATTTATCATTCACAACTGTCATGTGTGAGATGATAAACAGAATATATAATACTTCAATTTCATTATTACTTTCTCTCTTTTACCTCCAAAGAACATCAATTTGAAAAATTCTCAGCTCCTAACCTTCTGCTCACTCTTTCTTTAGAACTAAAACAGTTGACCCTTGAACAACACCAGGTTGAACTATGTGGGTCCATCTACAGGTGGATTTTTCTCTTTTTTGATACAGAACAGGACTGCAATTGTATTTTCTCTTTCTTATGATTTTCTTAATAACATTCTCTTTTCTCCAGCCTACTTTATTGTAAGAATACAGAATATAATGCACATACAAAATTCATGTAAATTGACTATTTATGTTATCGGTAAGGCTTCTGGTCAACACTGGACTATTAGTAATTCAGTTTGGGGGAAGTCAAAAGTTATATATGAATTTTCAACCATGCAAGGGTCCGTGCCCCAACTCCCCCATTGTTCCACGGTCAACTGTAGTCTCTTATACATGGCTTTCTCAAAGTCAGAGGGACCTCTGCTCACCAGCTATGTTCCTGTAAATAGGAAAGCACACTGCAATTGCTTTGTGTGAAGAAGAGAGCAGGGAATTAAGAGCATCTTAATTCCCCTTCAGCCAAAGCTAAGGAGGACTGCTGTTTCATAGACTAATGCCTACAAGAACGACCTTGCAGTGGCCATCAACCTCACACCCCAACATTTTAACCCTATTTCTCTGTATCGAGCAGTATAATTCTACAATATCTCCTCAAATATAGTCTTTGCTTTGTATGGTTCTGATATACATTTTAGTTACCATGGTTTACTTAAATAACACTAATCCCCCCAACAAATTTCAGATACTGCAATATATTAACAGTGAGTAATTGCATAAAACACGAACTTTGCTCCTAGCTCTTTAGTGCACAAATCACTACTTTAATAACAGATGTACATCACGATCAGTGACCAATCACGTCTCTTCTCTCGAAGTCGGCCAAGTGATTGCTCATTGCATTTCTGTTATTGAGTTCATGCACAGGCTGTTGTGTCACCTTTTTGTCTCCTAGTGATAAACTGTCTTTTAAAAGGGGGGGAAAGGGATAATTAAAGAGAGAATTGCCTAACAAAGGGGTAAGTGGAGCATAAAGTGAAATTACAATAGAATCACAGACTTTCATATCCTGTTGGTTGTGGATTGCCTCTGGAGTTCTACCCCATCCTATACTTTTTTCACTACTGGGCTGCCAGTGCAAGGGCCATGTAATCTGAGCTTGGTCTCAATACCGCAAAAAACTCAGGTAGATAAGCAGGGAGACTAGGAGGTCACTTGCGGTGGAACCTTGTAAACATGCACAGAAACTGTCCGTTTGACCTGCTGATACCTTAAAGGTGGGTCAAGGGAATGTGGCATCTGGCCCTACAAGTTTCCTACAAATACTGTAGAGAGGTTTATTTTCTTCTGTAGGTGGGGTTGGAAAGCTTTTTCTATGAAGGGCCAGACAGTAAAAAATGTAGTCTGTGGGTCTCCTTATGGGTCTCTCTGTTGTAACCATATAGTTATTATAGAGTGAAAGCAGCTATAAACAATCGGCAAACAAATGAGAGAGGCTCAGTAAAACTTTATAGCTGCTGAAATATTAATTTCACAAAATGCAAATATTCACTAAATGCATCACTAAATATTATTCTTCTTTTCAATGCTTATAACGTAGAAACCAAAGCCATACAAAACAGATAGAGGCTAAATTTGGCCTGGGGGCCATAGTTTTTGCCAACTTTTGATCTTAGAATGTCAATATGATAGAAATATTTGGAGAAAATGTCATTTGGCAAGTGTTTGTTGGTTATAATAAATCAATTAAATCTTCATTTTTTAAAGAAAAAAAAAAAAAGAATTACCATATGGTAATGTGTATGTCAGATTTAACTCATTAGAGTGGCCTCCCCCAGCCAATCATCATAAAATGGCAATATAGGCCTTCAGCCTGTACTCTTCATCCTGCTTTCTTCGCTTTATATTTCTCCATAACTAGTCATCACATGAATGATTTCATACAATGTGTATGCTTGTTTATTGCCTCCTGAACATAATTTAAGCTACAACAGGCCAGAGACCTTTACTATTTAGTTTACCAGCACTAAAAAACAGTGAATAGAAGTTAGTATGAATACTTGTAGCAGAATTAGATAATTCAAAACGAGTGAGCTGGTCATCTGAGAACCCAAGAAATGCTGAAGAACCAGCTATAGAAGGGAGACAATTATAGTCGAGTTTCATAATTAATATTTTCCAATAATTGAGGCAAAGATAAAAAAATCTGTTTTTTCCTAATGTAGGAGAAAAAGCAATATTAGCAGAATTATCAGAAAATCACATTTTCTTTCCAAAATGCAAACACCTATATAAAAATTATACTTAGGCTGCCAAATATATGAAACTCTTATTTATTCATGCCCATGCTTCAGAGGTAGACATTGGCAATGGCCACCTATAGAGACTCTTGTAAACAAGAAACTTAAAGGGAAATTGGAATTATGTACAACAAAAATATCTTTAACTAGAACTTAATGACAATAGATCAAGTAAAGCTTACAAATAGTATAATATGTGCTATGGTGAGTGCTGTGAAGTGTGTAAACCTGGTGATTCACAGACCTGTACCCCTGGGGCTAATAATACATTATATGGTTGTAAAAAAATAGTATAATATGTGAAAATAATTCATTTGTATAATTGCTATAAAATATACTTAATTTTATTATCCTTATAGTAAAGAATAAATCTGTTTTTAAATTCTTATCTGGATAAAGATGAAATTAATATTGACATTCAGATTTTGATGCAAAAGCATAGCTATATGCTTTTATAAGTGAACTCATGTTTTTCATAAACTTCCTTTTAAAAGAAGCTTAGTCTAGAAGTCAGAAGCTTACTACTGTGATGTTTCTTAGTTAACTACTTAGGGTTGGGTTTGTTCCATGAACCATAAATGCCTCAACGCCAATGACTAGAGGTTTAAGTATGAACAAAAATTTACCATCAATGAATAATATATAACACTTCAAAATATTACTCCCACCATCACTTATTTAATCAATTGTTTTTTGCACATGTCCCTGTTGATATTTTTCACAGTGTCTCAGAAATTTGTAATATAATTCCCACTCTCTATATTGAGGGACACCAACATTTGGAATGCTTACTTATCTTATTAAAGATCATAAAGCTCACACAACTCTGTTTCAATTTTACCAAAATGAAATGTCATTCACAAAAACGTATTTGGAGTTGTTGGTGAGGAGTGAGGCCTTGAAGTCTGTAGGTAAGCCACAAGTTTAAATTTTCAAAAGTTTAAATCTAGTATGGAAACTTATTTTTGGTTTGCTGTTTTGTTGTTGATAGAAAATGGAATATTCATTTTTGTTTGTAAGTTTCTTTTATAGTTAAAAAAAGTAGCTAACTAGATTTACAACTATACTCCCACATGACACAGATATTGGGGATTTCTGAAGTATCAACATTCACTTTTCCCATCTCATGCTTACTCAACAGAAATTGAAATTGGCATCACCCTCATTACTGAAATTATTATCTCCCTCTCTCAGCAGGTATGGTTGGATTCCTTGAGCAATATGTATAGTTAATATGCCTCCATTGTAATAGCATCAATTAAATATGCCTATCTCCTTTGGTGTTTATTCATGCATTTTACTCTTGCTATTAAATCACCTCTTGGTGTATATAACATTATGTGTATAGATCATTATCTACAAATGTGCATTTGCATTTCTAAACCACATTAATGCTGTATGGGCTTAAAAGAATTCCTCAAAATCATACATCAAGGCTACCTGAGTGTGAAACATAACTAACATAAAATTCTTCAAAAGCTTTGACATTAAGTAAAATTACATCCTATAATTCTGGTATACCAAGTAATATTTCATATTCATAAAAAATACCAAAAAGCCCAGGTTGCACATCTGAAATGTTATTATTAGTAGAACACAAACCATGAAAAAGCAAATAGGTTTAGGCATAATGAAAACAGCACTTTTTGTGACTTGTTTGGTCATATATTTATGTAGTTTTCAAGAAGGAAACATTTTCAGTGATGTTTTACACACATATTTTTTTGCAAATCTTGAGTCATAATATCAGTTTATGTATCTCAAACATAAATGTGCAGTGGCTACAAAAATATTGTGCATGATTGTTGACAGCAGCCTTATTTGTTTTTTTTTTTTTTTTTTTGAAGATTTTATTTATTTGTTAGAGAGAGAGAGAGCGAGCGAGCACAGGCAGACAGAGTGGTAGGAAGAGGCAGAGGGAGAAGCAGGCTCCCTGCCAAGCAAGGAGCCCAATGTGGGACTCGATCCCAGAATGCTGGGATCATGACCTGAGCCAAAGGCAGCTGCTTAACCAACTGAGCCACCCAGGCATCCCAACAGCAGCCTTATTTGTAATAGCTAATGCTGATAAGATCCCAGATGCTCATCAATAGGAAAATGGATAAACAGTTATTAAATAATTAAAAAGAATGAACTATTGGTATACACAACCGCCTGGATGAATCATCAAAATATATATTGTTTCACAGAAACCTTAAAGAGTATAAAATGTGTGATTACATTCATATGAAGTTCAAGAATAGGCCAAGCTAATTTAAGGTGAAAAAAATTTTAAGGACTGGTTCTCTTTGGAGATGTGGAAGCTGGGGCCTAATTAAAAGGGGTATGAGGGAACTGTCTGGGGGTAATGGTAATGTTCTAAATCTTGTTAGGGGTTTGAATTATATAGATACATGTATTTGGCAAAACCCACTGAAGGATATACAAGATTTATGCATTTTACTATATGTTAATTTTACCTTAAAGCTCTAAAATATATTGAAATCTAGTTAATACTGAGCATGCCAGTGTTTTTAGGATAAAGTGTATCTATGTCTACAACTTCAAATGCATTAAAAACTTTGATGGAGGGGCACCTGGGTGGCTTAGTGGGTTAAGCCTCTGCCTTCAGCTCAGGTCACGATCCCAGGGTCTTGGGATCGAGCCCCGCATCGGGCTCTCTGCTCAGCAGGGAGCCTGCTTCCTCCTCTCTCTCTGCCTGCCTCTCTGCCTACTTGTGATCTCTGCCCATCAAATAAATAAAGAAAATCTTTAAAAAAACTTTGATGGATGAGCTTACAATTAACTATAAAATTGGCTGAGTATATAGATGCTCACTTTATGATTCTTTTAACTTCTATGTGCTAAAAAAATTTATAAAATTTTGGGGAAAATAAAATAATTAAAAACATGTTTTCAATGTAACTGAATTGGTGTAATAAAAGTGGTAAGCATGAAATGCTAAGACATTACAAAAGATGGATAAGATGCAGCTAAGGGGTGGGCGGATAGTGAAGTAGCGTTAGACAAACGAAAGAAGGGGTGATAAAAGGAGTAAGACACTGAAGCAAAAGGCAATGTTTATGTATGGACCATAATGCAACTAGTGTAAAGCTTCAACCCTGAGGAAATGAGTTGTGAAATTTGATAAAGATTAGAGGTATTCTATCAAGACATTTTTGATGGAGAGAAAATAGGAAAACCCTGCTGGTTAAATCTGAGATGGCAGACAGTGAAGCATAAATGCACTGATAAGGAATGGGCCCTACCTGGAGGATGGGGACTAATGGAGATTTTTATTTTTATTTATTATTATTACCATCATCATCATCATCATTATTTTGCATTTTAGTGATTATTCTAGAAGTCAGGATTAATTGATTTGCCAGAAATGAACTAGAGAGAGATTGGAGGTAGGAAGATCTTTATGTAGCTTATTTATACGTTGTAAGAAAAAATAACTTCATCTGAGAAACACATGTGTTACCCCAGATCTGCAGGCATAAGGTGATAAAGCTTCAACCAATGTAGTGGAAATGCTGATGTAAATCAGACAGGCTCTGATAACTGGTTAGCTATGGAAGGCAGAGCAATTCTGATGACGGACGTTTGAAGCCACATTAGATGGAAATATTGCTGATAGGGTATATTCTAGACAGGATATTAATGATTTCTTTTATAGTAGGAAATATAATCACCTTGTCTGAATTGTAGAGCTTCCATTTAATAATTATACCATGTATTACAAAGTCACAGAAAAGTAGGAATTTTACATTTCATATCTAGAAGTTGCTCTATTCACATGGATAATTTATTCTTTGAAGAAATAATATAGACATAAAAGTTAAATAAAAAAGAATAATTTGAAACACTTATAATAAGAAACTTTTATTTTAAAAACAATTTACGAAGGACATCTGGGTGGCTCAGTTAGTTAAATGTCTGCCTTCTGCTTAGTCATGATCTCAGGGTCCAGGGATCAAGTCCTGCATCAGGCTCTCTGCTCAGTGGGAAGCCTGCTTCTCCCTCTCCCTCTGTTGTTCCCCCTGCTTGTGAGCGCTTTCTCTCTCTCTCTCTGTCAAGTAAATAAATCTTAATCACAATATATAAAATGTGAACTTATAAATTTGTTTTCATGTATGTAAGTTTTCTGGAGATAAAGCAAATACATGTTTTTGTTATTTAAAAATACTAGTTTAATAGTTCTCCATACCTATCCTTAGAATAAAATTTGAAATACAGTCTGAATTCTTACAAAATGTCTGTATTCCAGTTTGAAGACAGGTCATCAAAGTGTAAAGCTTATGAGAAATTGATCAAATAGGGAATTTTAAATTAAGAGGAAATATTTAAAATATTTATAATTCTGAGTGCATCAAAACTAATTTACAAAACATGAAAGAGAAATAAATATAATAGAGAATATTTTATTTTTTCAATTGCACACTTTCTTATATTCCTAATGTGTTCTCCAGAGAACTAGTCCTAACATTCAGTAAAATCCTAAAGAAAAATCATATATTAAGAATTAAAAGTATATCAGGCTTTTATACTGGCATTTAAAAAAGTCACTTTCAGCACAACTCATCATTAATAGGTTAAATGTGGGCAAAAGGGTAGAAGAAACACAGATTTCATAATTACACAGATCTCTGCATTTAAGCTCTACCTAAACATACACAGTGAAAGGTAGAAATTAAGAATGTTTCTGAACCTTTGTCAAAATCAAATGATCAGGAATATACTGTCAACATAAGTTTGTTCTACAAAGTAAGTGAAATTTATATATGGTGGTTCTTAGAATTAAGTATTGAAAATACATCATTGATGAAGTAATTTTATCATTCCAAAATGTTCAATTACTGGAGACAGAGATTCATAATATTTTCTTCTGCTTGAAGGGTTATATTAGGAAAATTATTCAGGTAATAGCAATCTTCTACTTATAGTCTGTTTTTCAGATCCTCGAATGATTATAAATAAAGGAGAATTTCATATGAATACGAAGATTATATTGATAAATGTTACACTTAAAACTTAATGCTTCATATATATGCATGTATGAGATTTGTTAATTTTGGACATCTATTAAGATCAGTTAAATAAGTTGTAATTTAAATATGGCAAATATTACTGAAAGCCTACTAGAAGTAAAAAATGTACCTGAAGTTAGAAATGGGGTACCTGGATGGCTTAGTCCATTAAGCATCAGATCCTTGATTTCGGCTCAGGTCGTGATCTCAGAGCAGTGAGATCAAGCCCCGTGTTGGACCCCATGCTGTGTGTGGAACCTGCTTAATATTCTCTCTATCTCTTTCTGCCCCTCCACCCCTCTCCACACTCTCTAAAAAAAAAAAAAAACAAAAACAAAAAATTCCTTTCTCCAGTTTGCTTATAAATCAGGAAAGGGAGAAAATATATTAGAACAAATAAACTCATGAATTTAAACTTGTAGCTCTGAATATTTGCTAATGATCCTTCAGAACCAAGACATGTGTCAATTTCTAATTAAGCTCGGGCATGAGTTTTAGTTACATTTTCTATCAGAAGAATGTGCTGGGATTTGATCAAATTGTTAGTGAGTCATCATCTACATTATATCAGAGCTCTTCTAATTTATTACAGGATCTAATTTAATACTTTGAGTTAGAATTATAATCTCTATTTTAGAGATTTTAAAGTTATATTTCAATAGTATTGCCAAATTTGTGAATACTCAAAAATTATTTAACCATGGATATGTCGATGATCAACTTTATAGATACATGAAAGGCAGGAAGAAATCAGGTGGCCAAAATTGAATTCTAAACAAAATACATTCCATAAAGGATAGGGCATATAACAAGTGAAGTAATCTATGGAGAAAAATTCTAAAGTGAAAAGAGAAAGTTGCCTTCTGTTTATTGGAGAACAGAAGACATGCTGTTGTGCCCTCTAGTTATAACACCAATAAAACCTGGGCAAATTACAATAATAACAATATTTTATATTTATTTATTTATTGCATTTCCGGATTTAAATGAAAGTGAGAAAAGACTACAAGGGCACAACCAAGTAGCTGAAAGAACAGTGAGGTAAAACCTGGGAGAGAGCAAACCAAGTACAGAAGTCAGCAGTTCCCTGGGGCAGATGTCTATGCTTGTGAAAGGATCAGCATTGCTTGCCTGAGGCCTAAAATGAAGTGGAAGATAACCGGAGACTTTGCATCAAGTCTGGAGCTTTGAAGAGGTCTGACTGGGCTCATGTCAGTGGTCCCCTGGTTCTTGGCTAAAGCTAACTCATCCTCGCTAGACAAAAGCATCCCCAAATTTGATCCCCCACAGGCCCCCAGAGCAAATGAAATTAACTATAACTTCAAGATAATATTACCCAACAAAAAAGAACCAAACTAACAAAAAATGAGACTTCTCGGAAACAAAAGACAACAGGCTTAGATAAACTTTAGATGTTGAAATTACTCATTACAGGATATAAATTAAATATGTAAAACATTTAAGTAACTAATCGGTGAAAATGAAACATAAATAATATGAGAACATAAAGGATTATTTTATAAGTCTCGAACATTTCTGAAAGAGAGAACTTTCAGAAATGGGAATTGTTGAAATTACAAATCCACAGGAGCCTCTGCTTTTAACTACCATGCTGATTCACAAGCCCCTTGAGGCTGAGCGCCCTGGCAATACTTACGGGTTCAGGCTTTTTGGGAGTCTCCTGGAGTGGGAAGATCCTAACTGCAGTTCTAGACAACCAAGGCCCTTAGGAACTTAGACTCAAAAAAGAGCATGACGGAGCAATGTTGCTTGTCTTCTCTGTGCATTTGCTGAGCCCTAAGACATATCTGATGAGAGGCAGAAATCCAGGCAGAAGAGGAAGCTGGATGCTAAAAATGAGGTAGAGCTCATCCTTCTGAAAGTAAAAGGGTATTCAGAGCCCAACATGGAGGAATGGCTTTTATATAAAGACTGGAAAGAAACCAAGAATAAAGCAGCTCTCACAAATACTACATCATAGTCTCAAATCATCCAATCTTGAATTGAAAGAAGGGTTTTCCTCTTACTCAGGAGTGTCTGCCAAAAGGAAAGTAAATTCTCTCTGAGAGACAACTTAATGTTATCCACAATCTCCATATATTTTTATATACAAAAGGCATCATTCCTCCAGCATTGCTAAGTAATGCTGTGTTACTTGTTAGATATCTACAGCAAATTTGTAAAATATTAGCATTCTTCCTCTTAAATAAAATGAAAATTTCACACCATACACTGTTCTTACTGGACTTTCTACTATATGGTAAAGGCAATTAGCTCAAGACACTGAAATAAAATTTATAGTAATTAGAAAAGAAGGAACTAATATGTCCTAATATCATTCTACAGATGATTTTATACATAAAAATTTAGTATACAAAAAACTCAATTTCACTATTAAGAGAAATATAAATGAAATGGCAAGAAATGGGAGTTTTCATTGTATAATTTTTTTCTACTATTGTTATTCTAGAAAATTTTTATAAGTTCTTTTTAAGGCGGAAAACTGGTTGAGAAGCCACTTAAACTGGCACTACTCTATAATTTAGTGATACTATAAATTCTTATAAACTTTCTGGAAAGATATTAGCTCATATGTCACAACAGCTTTACCTTCCCACCCAATAGTTTTTCATTTTGTAATCTTTATAAAGAACACTCAAAGGGTAGGAAAAACTCCTAATGCATGCAGATGCTGGTGATGGCATTATTTACAGAAAAAAAGCATTGAATTCCACCTACTGTTTAATACTAAGCTTAAGCTCAAAAAGACACTGGGATTTCCATGTGAATAAGAATTAGTAAGATTCTTGATATGATGTATTTTAAAATGTTAATAAAATAAAAATTTACACATATAAATAATGAATAAAAGCAACAAGAATAACAATTTTAAGAAGGTTAATAAATTCACATGTGCTTATATGTTATACCTATCTAAGGAATCACAGAGAGATTTTTATAGAGACAAATGTTAATAGGTATGTCTCTGTATAAATGTAGATATATAGTTAGGGCTATGCACACTCACACACATGTACATAGAAATTTGAGAAAGGAAATACACCACTCTGTTAACAATGATTGTACTTACGTTATAAGCCAATTTTTTATCTATACTATTATATATTTGTCAGATTTTCAATACATGCTTTAGTAGAATGAAGTTATCTCGAGGAAAATACTACTTGGATCAATACAAAACCAAACTATTCCTTTCTCTAAGGAATTGTCTAATAATCAGTCAATATCAGAATATAAATCCAATAAGAATATTCTGATGCAAATATTTTCTATTAACCACTACCACCAAATTTTATTTCATAGTTTACATGAATCAGACATAAGTTTAAGTCAATCTAAGCACTTGAAAGTGATTAGTGTCTTACCTTTAAATCAATCTTCTAAAATATTTATGATTACTTTGTGATTTGTAATAAAATTCTTACAAAAAAACAACAAATTGATCAGTATAGTTTACTGCATTGATTTAAATCCACATTTGATTTCAGTTGACAACATTTAAAGAAAATCGTTCTCCTTATAAAAATAGCTCTTAAAAATCATATTTAGTTTTCTGCCTCCTCACTTCTCAATTCATAGTAGAACAAATATTAATTCTTGTAATAACTTTTAATTGGCTTTAAAATATGCTATAAATGACTAAGTTCTTAAAGATTTATTTTTCAGTATTTTCCTGTTATAGAAGTCAATTAAATCATACTTTCTAAAACATATTACAAACATCTGTTTATGGCTTGATTCTTTTTTTTCTTTGGTTCATCATTTTTGAACATTCATATTAGCATAAAAGGCATTTACCATACACATAATATATATATAAATGTCATTTATATGGATATCTTATTCCTTCCCCATGTCATATCACTGTTATTTCACAGAACCTGCATAATCTCTTGTCTCCAAAGTTCCTACACTGCTTGGCCTTGTTCCACATGATTAGGAAGAGTCCCTTTGGTACCAAACATATTGGAATACTTTGTTATGTTTTACTCTAATCTAATGCTTCATCTCATTTAATGATTATAATTTTTACAGAAATGGATATAATGTTGAGAAAGGGTAAGGTATACTAGAGATTTTTTTTTTTAAACATTTTATTTATTTATTTATTTGACAGAGAAAGAGAGATCACTAGTAGGCAGAGAGATAGAGGGGGAAACAAGGCTCCCTGCTGAGCAGAGAGCCCAATGCGGGGCTCCATTCCAGGACCCTGAGATCATGACCTGAGCCGAAGGCAGCTGCTTAACCCACTGAGCCACCCAGGCGCCCCTATACTAGAGATTTTAAGTGAAACTCCTGGATTTTAATGGGCATCTCTCTGATTTTGAAGACTGCTTTCTCCACTGGGAACATAATCAGCCTTCTAAAACCTTTGTAGTTTCAAGTCAGAATTGATCCTGTAAAGTCTCTCACTGAAGCCCACTGTGTCTCTCCTCCACTAACCACTATAATTTCCCTACTGGCCATAGTTCAGCCATAAGGGATTTCTTTCCTTTTTTTTTTTCTTTTTTCTTTTGAAGATGTCACTTTTGTCAACTAGAAACCTTCACGTTTGATATACCTAGAGTGTCTAATTTACCACCAAGACCATCCTTCCATTCAAACTTTCCTAGACTAGACTAGGTTTGCTCCAAGTACTCATTCTACTTGCCATTCCCTTCTTGTAACAATCATTTTGTAAATATTTTGTTTATTATTTGTTTTCCCAATTAACTGGTAGCTCTGCGAGGTAGGGGTTATATTCATAATGTTCACCATGGTACACAGGTTCTTAATGCAGAACCTGGCACAAAGTAGATGTGCAAAAGATTTGCATCAGCACTGAATGGCTATATATATGATTATAAGAAGGGAGAGAGGAGAGGCCAGTGCTCTGAATTTTCATGTCTGTGGAAGATCTGCCAGAATTGTGTCTATAGTTTATCTATCTCATTTTATATCAGCTGAATCTCAGTAATTATCTAGCTGAAGAGGAATTCCAACAAAATGTTTATACAGCCCTTTATAAGGCACAATATGAATATGTCAATAATTGAAAAAAACACCAAATGTTATGTATTGTATTAATTTTCAAATTAATCATGCCAAGTAAGTTCCAATTTTTTTGCTGTAAGCTTTTCTTTGGATTATTCTCTCTCCCCCACACTCTCTCTTTACCTTTTTTTTTTTTTTTTTACATTTTATTCCCTTGTCTTCATTACTTTCTAAGAAAACACAATTTTAAGATAAAATCTTAATGCCTATTTAAAGATAAAAATTAATAAGGTGTAGAAAGCAATTTAAAGCAGTAAAAGCATGATGCAAATAGGAGGGATTACTGTGAAAATGTTCTATTTGCTCTTTAAATCCCTTGAAACATTGGGCTTTTATAAATTTCTGCTTCACTAGGAAAAATGGGTTCTCTGAGGTTTGGTATTAAGTATTAGATTTTTAGCTAATTTTATGGGATAGTAATATCTCATTCCCATAGGACTAAGGATATGATGAAATTTCTTAAATGTTCCTTCAAATATTTTTCCATTGTATTGCTGATTTAACCTGGAATATCTGTTCAGACCCCCTATATTACCACATTTTTAAGTCTCTAACTTATTGAATATGTGCAACAATAGCTAAATTGTTGGTATTACTCAATTCTAGAGTGAGACATGGAATCCCTAAGAAAGATCAATTAAAAGCTGGCAACCGGTTAACTCAGTAGACTCCACAGTCTCATATTCTTTTGTGCTACAACCATTTGAAGTCACCAGATTTAAAAATTCAAATTTAGTTATGTCCTTTGGTTCTCTAATGGCATAGTAATTTTGTCCATTTTAATTTATGCTTATTATTCACTACTAATTAAAGGCAAGCCAGATTTAATACATGTTCTTTCTCTACCTTCTCCTTCTCATCCTCTTCCTACCCCTCCTACTCCTTTCCCCTTTTTCTTCTCTTCTTGCCCTTTTATTTTTCTTTAGAAAAAAAATATTATGTGCAGATTTATAAGTGGAATTGGTCTTGTATGGGCATTCTTCCTGTAGAATACAGTTTCTTTCAAATTTATATTATACAGTTTCTTTCAAATTTATATTTATACAAATAAATTTCACTCATTTGACCTTAAAATTTGACAACTATTATAAAACCACTACCATTTATAAAATCTGAGACTTGTGTATATTTATCGAAAGCCATGGAAATCAGGGTATTTACTTTTACAGATACAATGAACCTATTATAATGTTAAAATAAAGTTTGCATTCTTCTCTATAAGAATACATCATGTGGTGTATCTCATTTGGGATTTATTACTGTCATAAGGACAACTTGGGTATAGGTTACTAGATTTGTTTTCTTAGCTTGAAAAATTTCTTTGGAATTTTAGTATAAGTTCTGATGATTTTTATCAGATTTGTATCTTATATTTTCTATTTCACCACTTTAAAAAAAGGGATCTGAACCATGCTTTTTGAAAATGTCTGACATGTTCTTTTACGTAATGATATATATTATAGGATCAGCAAAAAATGGAGGGAGAGAAGGAGGGAAAGAGAGATGAAGCCATTTCCCTACTTCCTAAAGCAACAAGTTGTTTAACCCCTTTAACTGACAGTTTTATATATGCATAATGTATAACACAGATATCGTATATACAAAATATATGTAAATGGGAATAGAAATTCTCTAGTGCTCATTTAATGTGATGATTACTAAAAACCAATGTCCCAGTAAACAGAAAGTAAACTTCTCAAAAAATTAGACTAGTGAAAACCACCTAGTGGCCATAAGGTATCTTCATGACAGACAAAAATATGGGATTATATGTCTTTCCCGATCAATTACTTAAATTGTTTTCTTCTAGCTGCTATATTGGGATCTCACTTGACAATGGTGAAGTAAGTTTCATTGCTTGCTTTTTTTTAATTTTTATTTTTTTAGATTTTATTTATTTATTTGAGAGAGAGACACAGAGAGCATGGGAGGGGCAGAGGGAGAGGGACAAGCAGACTCTGCTGTGCACAGAGCATAGATTAGAAAGTGGGGCTTGATCCCAGAACCCTGAGATCATGAGTCAAAACCAGGAGTTGGAGCCTTAAATGACAGAGCCACCCAGGCATCCCTTGTCGTTTCCTTCTATTTCTTTAATAACAAAGTTCTTTAATAGAAATCAAACATGTATATACAATCTGTTGTTGTCAACTGTGTATATTGTGGATTAGGGTACCTGTGTGGCTCAGTCAGTTAAGAGTCTGCCTTTGGCTCATAGTCCTGGGATGGACCCCCACTTCCAATCTAGCTTTCTGCTCAGCGGACAGTCTGTTTCTCCCTGTCCCTCTCCACCCTCCACCTGCCCCCAGCTCATGCTCTCTCTCTCTCTCAAATAAAAATCCCACATATGCATATATATATATATATATATGTGCATACATATATATATTGCAGATAATTATATCACTTATCAGACACAAATGTATTGCAGTTATATTTGTCTTGTGTATCACATAAAACAAGCTGAAGGCAGATATTCATGGAACATTTTCCATGAACTATAGAAAAGTAAGAATAAAACCTTCAGATGTGAGATGCCTGGGTGACAGTCCATTAAGCCTCTGCCTTCGGCTCAGGTCATGATCTCAGGGTCCTGGGATCGAGCCCCACATTGGGCTTTCTGCTCAGTGGAGAGCCTGCTTCCCCCTCTCTCTCTGCCTGCTGCTCTGCTTACTTGTGATCTCTCTCTCTCTGTCAAATAAATAAAATCTTTAAAAAAAGAAAAAAAAAACTTCAAATGTATGTGTTCAACTTTTAAATGAATCATTCACTTCCTTCTGAAGGGCCTAATTGGTAATCACCGTTAAGTTTGTAAAAAATAAATGCCACTATGTATAGCTGTCTATTTATTTGTTGGGCTTACATATGAGATTCTAAATGCTTCAAAAGAAACTCTCTTCTTCATAATATTGCTCTCAGCCAGCATGTGACTGGCACATTACATTTTCTTTGCTTGGAATTGAAATAGAGTTGCCAATATATCCAACACATTATTTGGCCTGTGTTCTGTAAGTGCTTTAAATCCCCTTTTCATTTCATATGAAGTCTGGCCCATAATGCGCAAGAGATAAAGGATTTAAAGATGAATAATAATCAGAAGCAGCAAACACAGACTGAAAATAAGAGATGTTCTTGAGATTTCCCCCTTAATATTAAATCTTAATGTAGAAAACATGTGAGTTTTGTTGGTACTATACAGATTACAGTATTAAGATCATGCCATGGTATGATACAGGGTGTGTATTATATAGAGATGAAGAATTGTATACCTTTGTTGTTATCCATTCCTCCTACTGCATACAGAGTTCCAACAGTAGATTTTCTAGGTTTGGTTCTTGGACTTTGCATTAAAGTTCTTCTTTCTGGCAATAGATGGTATTTCATTGCTTCCAGAATCAGCTTCTGACATTCCAGATCATTCTTAAATAATGCATGGTTTTCTAGGTCAGCCAGTATCTGTGAATAATACATAATCACTGTCAATTATGTTTTTATAGGAATGAGTATATGACATCAGTAGTTAAAATTAGAAGCTTAATGCCCGTGATATTACCCATATATTGAGAGGGATGCAGAATGTAGTAACAACTAATTACATTGACAAATAAAAATAAATATGAGTATAATGGAAGACCTTCCATAAGAAGCAGAATGGATTTTATTTTCTATTCGACACTATTTATTGTCATTTTATGACATAGAGTTTTAAGGAACTTCTAGAAATCATTTTATCCATTCCTTTTCCTCTTATGAAACCCATTTATATAGTTGGCTATGTTGGCTATAAACCTGTCTAGCAAAGGAAATTAAAAAAATAACCTTTAACAAATTCATTGTAACAACCTTTATAAATTTCATATATTTATTTTAAGATATTCCAGGTATAATTTAAACCCTTTTTAAGTTAAAAAAAAACAATAAAAATGAAAACAATTATTCTTTTTTTTTAAATTTTTTTTTATTTATTTGTCAGAGAAAAGGGAGAGAGAGAGAGAGAGAGAGCACACAAGCAGGCAGAGAGGCAGAGAGAGAAGCAGGCTTCCTGCCGAGCAAGGAGCCCATGCAGGACTCGATCCCAGGACCCTAGGACCATGACCTGAGCTGAAGGCAGAGGCTTAACCCACTGAGCCACCCAGACGTCCCTGAAAACAATTATTCTTATCTCTTTAAGGATGCAAGCAGATGGAAAGTAGTATAGTAGACAAGGTAGTTTCCAATAGTGAAATTAAGAACTTTTATACCAAATATCCAGCACCTGAGGGAGAAATAGAGTAAGATCAGCTGTTTGAAGTTTTAGTAGTGTCTCTTTTGCTACAGCAGGGTTTCATTCCCCCCCAGATTCTTTTGTGTACATTTCTTTGAGCACATACAAAACATCTTTTCTTTTCCTCCTCTTCTGTTTCTCTTTAGACTCTCTTTTTTTCTGGATTCTTTCAGGATAACTTTCTCTTTCTTAATGAATGAAAGTTTCATTTCAAGTGACAGCTAAATCTGTCACATAAATTTAGAAAATTAAGAAGCTGAAAATTTACTCTTAATATACAGACATTTTCATCCACATTGATAAGAAGCTTTACCACACCTGGACGCAAATATGTGTTGAGTGAATAGGTTAATATATGATAGCAGCATATAATTAAATAATTAGATTTCACATTTTAACCTTAATTAAGTAAATTTATTCAGCCATTGTGATGCACACATTGTTGGAGTTGACAAGAAGAACATAAAACACATAAGATAACGAATGTAACATGTGAGAAAGAACAATACCTCTGAGGCTGAATAGGAATGTAATGTATTAGAGCTGCCAAAATACTTTGGAATATAGAAGGGAAGATGTTCAATTAAATTCTTGGCTTCATGGAATTTTTTATATACTGAAATCTTAGTTGCCTTCCTACCCACTTTCATTCTAAATACTAAACAAGAAAAAGAATTTTTTTTAATGGTATGGAATAGGATAGGAGATCTCTAATGGATAAAATTGACCACCAAAGAGAATATCTATTTCCATTAAGATCCTAGTGGTCTTTATAAAGTAAAGAAAAAAAAGTATTCTAATATGACTTTTGGTCATCTGGGTATCAAAGTATATTTGTTCTACATACAAACCTTTTCCTCTCCTTAAAAGGAAAACAATTAGGTTTTCTGGTGATAAATGTATTTATGACTGAACTTGGCTCCCATCATTTTTCTCTTCTTCTTTCCCTTTGTCACCTTTTTTGGAGAAACTTGGGATTAGTTGATCATAAGAAACTATTCTTTTATTAGCAGCACACTCTAAGAATATCTTATCCAGATAAATAGTTAAATACAAAATGAAAGAGGTAAAAAGAGAAAAAAATTCAAAAAAAAAAGAAAAAATTCAAAAGATATGTGCTTCATTTCTGTATTTTTTTCTTGGAAAACTATAACTCATAATAAGTTCAACCAGAAGTTTGAGTAAGGGTTTAGGTTTTAGATAAATAGATTCATGGCATAGATGTAAATATTTTAAAAGTTTGACCTATGGGTACATAATATCACTTACATTAAAAGGAGTTCATACACTAGCCCCAACATGTAGATGACTCTTTTAACTAATTAGAGTGGATTTGTTTTAACCTAAAAATACCTCAGGGACGCCTGGGTGGCTCAGTTGGTTAAGCGGCGGCTTTTGGCTCAGGTCATGATCCCAGCGTCCTGGGATCGAGTCCCACATCGGGCTCCTTGCTCAGCAGTGAGCCTGCTTCTCCCTCTGCCTCTGCCTGCCACTCTCTCTGCCTGTGCTCGCTCCTGCGCTCTCTATCTGACAAATAAATAAATCAAATCTTAAAAAAAAATTTAAAAAAATACCTCTATGCCTTCTTTTATATGTTTTCACCATGTTAAAAATAAGGTTAGTATAATATCTAAATAAATACAATATGGGTTAATATCTTATATTTTTAAGTTTTAAAAATTTGCACATTAGTTGTATGGGTTCAGAGTTAAACTTTTTAATAAACAGTTTAGGATTACCAAAATACAAAATTGTTTAGTGAGTTGTATCCTTTATAAAGGTTCAGTCTTGTGAATTCTTGTAGTCCTATATATCAAAAAGACCATTGATGTTGGCTTACATTATAGTCTTTATTTCTTCAGAAAACCTTAAGACAATAGACTAATATTAAATTAAATTTAAAAGATTAGTTTTTAAATACAGTTTTGATTTCTAAGAAAAGTCACATTAGTCACTGAAATATTTCTAACTTTTCCTGGTTCCTTATTTTATATATATAAAATGGACATAGATTAATAGAATGTGCAGCATGATAAAGCCAACCTTAAGGGGTGCCTGGGTGGCTCAGTGGGTTAAAGCCTCTGCCTTTGGCTCAGGTCATAATCCCAGGGTCCTGGGATCGAGCCCCACATCAGGCTCTCCACTCAGCAGGGAGCCTGCTTCCCCCCTTCTCTCTGTCTGCCTCTCTGCCTACTTGTGATTTCTCTCTCTGTCAAATAAATAAATAAATAAAAATCTTAAAAGAAAAAAGCCAACCTTAAAAATATAATGTCATTACCTATTTGAGAGGCTAAATATCTATATATTTCTAAACACATAATGCAGAGATAAATAAGGTTTCTTTCAAAATTTTCATTAAAAATAGGTAATTGTAAAAGAAAATTTAAGGAATTTCGCCAAAATACAGTATCAGAGGACAGTCAACCCTAAGTGTATACATTTATAATACTTTCAAATAATAATTTTTAAAGGGAAATTAATTACTCAATGTTCATAGATGTATGCATATGCATAATGAAAAATATTATAAATTATTTCAAATTATGACAAGGAAGATATACAAAAGAAAACTAAAATTTATAATTGAATTCTATAAAATAACCAAGGTATTCTGTACTTAAATATTTTTTCCTTTAAGTAACATAACATTGTATTAAATTCTTTAATTTTAGCATACCCCTAATCATTTGACAATTTTTAAATTTTATTTTTTTATTTTGAAAGAAATTAAATTTTTCATAATTGCTTTTACTTATTTGTGTGTATTTTCAAATTATTATTATCATTGCTTATGGATAGTATGACTGTGTCTATATTTCATCTTTTTTTTTTTTATATTTCATCTCTTCTGACAACACTTTTTAGCATTACCATTTCAGCCCAAATCAAGACACAAATTCAGAAAAATAAAAAGGTTAAGCTATCTTTTAAATTTGAACTATCATTAGATTTCCTGCAGTAATCTAAGATTCACACAATTATTGCTCTTCCCTATCGAAGGAAAAATAATTTTTTATATTCTTCAATTTTAATGAAATCTAAACTATTGTGACACCTCCTTTGCCACCCAAATTTAGAAAATATATCGATATGTTTCAAAAACTATATACTACTTAGAAACATACTCATGTTTACACATAAGAATTTATACAACAGGTGTCTGCAAATTAGATTTTGTATCTAGGATACTACCAACCAATACACCTTTCAATCAAGAATAATCATAATGTAATTTATTTTATAATTTAAAAAATCTTGGATGTTTCATAAAATCTTCACTGTTAGTATGTTCTTACACTTAGAATAATCATTGACTCCAAACAATAATGTTCAAAATATTTTGTCAACCAGAAGAGATATCAGAAATCAAAATATCCTGAGACTCAATAAGAAGGACAGCGTAGGGTTTATTAACAATATTACATAAAATTCTAATGGGCTGATCTATGTCAGTGAGGCAGTCACTTTGCAAATATGTCCTGACTCCTATCTCACCTTGGTAGGTTTTCCTTGGGACTAAATAATGATCTGCAAGTTAAAGGGTAAACCTTTAGAATAGAATAGAACATGGTCAAGAAACATGTATGATATTCAGAATTGACTAATATGAAAAATCAGAATTATTTATCCATTTGTACTTAGGATTCTCAATAATAACTTTGTTAGAGCGCATCCCAGTTGCAAGCAATATCATCAATTTTGATTAGATATGTTCTTTGCAATTGTGTGTATTAAAACATTGTTACTGTCTTTTTGCATACTCTTTGTAAAGTTCCATTGGTTTTATTACTAACTACACTTTGGGGGGGGGAGAAATTCAATTATTAAAACACTATTTCTTAAAAGTGGCCATTAGATTTGTCATTAAAATACCAATTATTTGGTTGTTGAGGGGTTGAGAAATTCAACCACATGCTTAAAATAACCAACTCAGCAACGTGAAAATACTGATAAATGTTTTAATCCCATATAGTTACACATAGATACTCATCAAACAGTTTTCCAAGAGTATTTATATGAATTTACTTCAAATGCTTGCATACATTGGAAATTATGACTCTAAAAAAGTATTGCTTTATGAAAATTCAATGCATTATTCAAGTATCTAGAGTTTGCATTGTTTTTCCAACCTTCCAGTAAGAAAATAGAATAAATTGTCATATAATTCAGAAAAAAAATTATCTCCTATCTTCATATTTTTCCTTAATATGTCAAAGAAAATACTCTGTTGGTTAGAATCTTTGTCATGATTATCTTCACTAACTTGTATGTATAGATACTTCTCTAACATTATAAATAACTTTCTTATATCACAAGCAAACAAAATCAAATGCATGAATTTATCTGAGCTACATGATCTACTCTTATTACAGAAAGGGTGTAGTACTCTAATTTTATAGCAAAAATCAAAATATTTATATTCTAAAAATTTGAATTACAGACGTTTTTTCCTGGGTGATTTATATCTTATTTCATTTTTTTAAATTTAATTTAATTTAAATTTTTTCAGTGTTCCAAGATTCATTGGTTATGCACCACGCCCAGTGCTGCATGCAATACATGCCCTCCTTAATATCCACCACCAGGCTCACCCTACCCCTCCACTGTCCCACTCTCCTCCCCCAAGTTTGTTTCTCAGAGTCCACAGTCCATCCTGGTTCATCTCCCCCTCCGATTTCCCCCAACTCACTTCTCTCCATCTCGCAATGTCCTCCACGTTATTCCTTATCCTCCACAAGTAAGTGAAACCATATGATAACTGACTCTCTCTGCTTAACTTATTTCACTCAGCATAATCTCTTCCAGTCCTATCCACGTTGATACAAAAGTTGGGTATTCATCCTTTCTGATGGAGGCATAGTATTCCATTGTATATAAGGACCATATCTTCTTTATTCATTCATCTGTTGAATGGCATCTTGGCTCTTTCCACAGTTTGGTGACTGTGGCCATTGCTGCTATGAACATTGGGGTATAGATGACCCTTCTTTTCATTACATCCGTATTTTTGGGGTAAATACCTGGTAGAGCAATTGCAGGGTCATAGTGTAGATTATTTTTAATTTCTTAAGGAATCTCCACAGACTTTTAAAAATATCATAAAATAGGGGCCCCTGAGTGGCTCAGTGGGTTAAAGCCTCTGCCTTCGGCTCCGGTCATGATCCCAGGGTCCTGGGATCGAGCCCCACATTGGGCTCTGCTCAGCAGGAAGCCTGCTTCCTCCTCTCTCTCTGCCTGCCTCTCTGCCTACTTCTGCTGTCTGTTAAATAAATAAATAAAATCTTAAATAAATATCATAAAATAGTGCTATTTAGGAGATAGAAATTATAGTGTTATACTCCTATCATGTTAATGGCTGGAAACAAGAAAAATATCTATATTGTAAGATGTTTCTTAAGGAAGAGTAATACTGCATGAATGAAGACATAATTTGAAAGGCAAGGTGACTAACAGGATCTGCACAAAGCATAGCAAACACATCTATACCTTTCATCTGGTCAGGGAGTCCATTGGAATATGGAATGCAATAATGGAAAAACACCTAACGTAAGATAAATTTAAACTTACTGTGGACCAAAGGAAGTATTAAATCTTCTAACACTAAATCCTTGGGCTACCAAGGTTATGAAAACAGTCTCACATTCATAACAGTGTGACAAAATTTCATACACTGCACATTATTTCATAATATTTCAAACTTTTGTTTTGCTACTGGGCGTTGTGCTAAAAAAATCTACTCACAGAATCTGAATCTATAAAACAAAATTGATTCCTATTAGAAGTGACAGTCCTTAAAGAACAAGTGACAGTTTCATCCATAAGTCTTTCAAGTTCTCTGCTTGACAGAATGAATAGGACGAATGATAAAATATTATCATATGCCATAAGCTGCAAGAAAAAATGATTTTCTACTTCAATATCTTATAAATAGGTCTGAGACAATAAATTTTCATTTTTATATTTTTATATTTTTATTTTATTTTATTTTTATTAAACGGTTTCTCAGACAGAGAACCAGTGATTTAATGAGCACGCTCAGTGCTACATAAGCCCAGAGCCTGTTGAATTGTCAGGATACGGTGCCAGTGAATGGAGAGAGTAAAGTTATCAGAGAACTCTGTAGCAGCATAATAAACAAGGAGCTCCCAGGTAGAGTTGTTCTGCTTTGCAAGGGAAGATATAAACTGCCTCATGCCTAGAGAGGTTTTCTGTACATTTCCTCTCTCTCAGATAGATTTTCAGAGACATAGATGGAAGAAACTGGACAACTCCTTTGACAACTGGGAATATAAACTAGTTGATGCACCAATGCTAACAACACCTCGATGGCTGCAATTTTAGTATATGCTAGGACTGGAACAGCCTAATCTTCCACAAGAGGAACTAACTCAGCTCTAGCCAGGAGATCAATCTGCAGCCTGAAAAAAACTCATTGACATGAGTAGATAGGTCCTTAAAGTACATTTAAAATCTCATTTCTATCCATTGAAAAGAATTTTGGCAAAGGATAGCATCATGACATATTAGGAGACAGAAATATCTTTTCATCCTTTCTATTGGCACAATCACTGTTCTGACTAAACTCCTTGAAGATATTATTTATATTTTTAAATAAATGAAAAAGCAGATACAGTGGAGCTTTTCAAGTCTCCTCCTGTACTGTCATTTCAAAATGAAAACAAATTACTGACATGTATGCTACCGTCAGATACATCTGAATAATTCCTGCTCAGATATTTGAGGAACAAAAAGAAAGAACTACAAAATAAGGATGAGGTTCATCAATTTTATTCTGAATACAGAATATTTTGAATTCTGAATATTTGATTCCTTAAGATGAAAAATATTTGGCTGAATGGGCAGTACAAATAAAAAAGAATAACAACATAATCACAATGAGTAGAGATCATAAAATTAACTCAAATGATAGTAGTTATTAGTGACAAATGAGATGGGGTTTAATGCTGCTATAATTTATAATTAACTTTTAGTTATTTAACATAGATTTGCTATTCTAAAGGTAGTTTGAAAGCTCAAAATTTCTAAAACTGAAATAAGTAATTACATGCCCTGCATGAACATCATCTCCACCCAGAAAAATTTCACTGCATCCTAGGTAGGTTCTGGACCTTGCACACATTCATTCATTCATTTGTTCACTTAGCAAATATGTAGTCAGCACCTATTTTGTGCCAGGTGCTATAATAGCTCCCAGTTACCTGTGACCTCTCTCACCACTAATCAGTCCTACTCAAGCTTATCTTCCTCCCCAACTCTTAGAACACTTTTGTTAATTTACCCATGTCTAGCTATATTCTAAAGTTTGCATTAGTTTAATATTGATTCCAGGACATTGTATCATATCTTCAGACTAGCAGGCCAAAAATACAACTCCATTTTAGCTATTCAGTCACTCTCCAAGATACCTCATGTATCTTTTTCTGTATTTCATCTTTTAGTTTCCCAGACCTCTTTCCTCTGGTCCTAATAGATCCTGCCCTTTTTCAAAGTAATATTGGTAATGCTTTTTCCCTCTAGGACTTCTTTCAAAATATGACCCAATTTTCAGAGTCCAGTGTAAATTCTATTACTTCCACAAGGATTTCCCTCATTGTTCAGGCCACAATCAACACAATTTGTTTTTCTCAGTCGTATCAGACTTTAATAAGTTGACTGACATCTGTGTAGTTACTTAAGGGCTTCATATACATGCTAGTCATAAATTTGCAGGAAACCAGAAAAAAATATCTGCCACCCCTTGTTAAATTCCACTAACAAGGTTACAGGCTCCTAGGAATTGTTCGATAACTATTTAAGTGATTGATCACTTACTCTAATTAGAGTATCTATTAATTTATTTTAAACAACACATCTAGTATTAAGGTGTGAAAATATATAATGTAAAGGCAGAAATATATTCCATATCACATCTCAAATTACATGCATAAATTAATCATCTTCATAAATATGTGCGGTCTTTCAGAAACATATTTGCTTAACAACCAACAAAACATCTACGTTTCTAAATAATTTATCCCACACTCAGCTGATGGCATGCTTATTCCCAGTCATAGTCAATAGCAAAACTCTATTACACAAATAATTCGGGCTCTTGGACATGACTGTAAGGTGATTTGACTAGTAACCAAGAAGCATTTGATTCCCAACCAAGAAGCACAAAGCTTGGATGTTCCACTGACAATTCAAACTGTACATTTAAATCTGAACTTATTCTTTAGTATTGCCATTCTTCTTCTTTTTTTTTTTTAAGATTTTATTTATTTGACAGAGATCACAAGTAGGCAGAGAGAGAGAGGAAGAAGCAGGCTGTCCGCAGAGCAGAGTGTCTGATGCGGGGCTGGATTCCAGGACCCTGGGATCATAACCGAGCTGAAGGCAGAGGCTTTAACCCACTGAGCCACCCAAGCGCTCTGCCATTCTTCTTCTTATATTGACTTATGCCTTCTGTTTTTTATTGATGGATTACAGTGTTTCTTTACCAGTACTTCTGTTTTAAGCTACTTCTATTTAAATGGATTCAAAATGTTGGAAAATACAGTATGTGAAAAAATATTCTCAAAATGTGTCTTTCTTACTGAGACCCCTTGATAATTCAATCAAGGCTTACTCCACTGATAATTCTACTTAGAAAAGTTTATCTTCTTAGTCAAGCCCATTCCAAAGAGTCATCAAATATTATTATTATAATACTGCCTAATATCCTTTCATTCCACTATTCCCTTCTCTTTCCAAAAGCCACTTTGCCAGGTGATATTAACTCTTTTCTGAATCCTTTGAGAAAGATTTAAAATTTTATTTTATTTTTTTGAAGATTTTATTTATTTATTTGACACAGAGAGACAACGAAAGAAGGAACACAAGCAGGGGTAGTGGGAGAGGGAGAAGCAGGCTCTCCACCCAGCAGGGGCTCTGGATCATGACCTGAGCTGAAGGCAGATGCTAATGACTGAGCCACCCAGGCGTCCTGAGAAAGATTAAAAATTTTAATTCTTTTATGTGGCATAAGAAATCATATTCAGAATTCAGATTACTCCCACATAGTGTCCTAGAACATATACATTCATCATTTACTGTCTTATTGTCTTGTTTTAATTATTTGCATTACAATTGAAAGCATTTCCTAATGTAACTTAAAACACTGAGTTTAGGCTCATTTCTCACTATACCTCCGGAACAACCTTCTGCTTTGTTAAGGCTGTTCTATTCACTGCCCCCACATGAACAATTTCTTTATTAAATCTTAAATGTGATTTTTCTTTTTTTTTAATGTGATTTTTCATCTTGGATCTATCTGAGTCTTAGTTGAGTGTTCTTGTTTTATCTGTGCTTTCAGTAAACTTTCAAAGTTTCTCTGTCTTTTCATATATAAATGTATCTCCTTAGGACTTAGACTTGATCTGTAATTTCCTTAATCCATTATTTAGTATTCTATTGCTTATACTTAGTAATTACCAGGAGAAAAATATACTGTTTTTATCCTATTTTTATGGTTTTGTAGGTAGCTGTCTCATTCTTTTTTTTTTTTTTTAAGATTTTATTTATTTATTTGACAGACAGAGATCACAAGTAGGCAGAGAGGCAGGAGGAAGCAGGCTCCCCACCGAGCAGAGAGCCCGATGCGGGGCTCGATCCCAGGACCCTGGGATCATGACCTGAGCCGAAAGCAGAGGCTTTAACCCACTGAACCACCCAGGCGCCCCGGTAGCTGTCTCATTCTTAAATATTAACTGTATTTACTTGAATTTTAAAGGTAAAATCTGAAGGAGTCTCTCTAAAATACTGTTATTGTCATCCTATTTTTCAAGAAGGTAATTGATAATACAATGTCCCCTGACTAACTATAGTTAACAAGCACAATGCACCAAGTATAAGGGTCATTCTAAAGTATACTCTCATTGAGAGGGATAAATCTGCAAGTGGCCTACACACAGTATCCAAAAAGAAGTAAATGGGGGCGCCTGGGTGGCTCAGTGGATTAAAGCCGCTGCCTTCGGCTCGGGTCATGATCCCAGGGTCGTGGGATCGAGCCCCATATCGGGCTCTCTGCTCTGCGGACAGCCTGCTTCCTCCTCTCTCTCTCTGCCTCTCTGCCTGCTTGTGATCTCTGTCTGTCAAATAAATAAATAAAATCTTAAAAAAAAAAAAAAGAAGTAAATGTCTTAAGCCTATAAAGAGCATCTGGTGCTACCAGAAAGATTGAAAATTCTTCTGTTTCTCCCTGTTCTGTCTCAGAGTAGTTAATGCTGATGGTAAGAAGCAAATGATGCTGCTGGAAGTTCTTTGACACACATCTGCAGGAAAGCAATCAAAGGGACCATATTTAGTTTACTCTGCAAAACTAGATCTCCTGATTTCTATTATAATAACGCACACAGTATTAAATTTTTATTTTGCTTTAGCACTGTCTCAATTTTCTTAAATTAAAACCTTTCCATTTCTCTCACATTAATTATAAGGTATGAGTCAGTATTTCACTTCCCTTCTTCCACTAAAAGAAGATGGAGAAAGAATTTTAATCACCGCATATTTGCAGATTTCCAGCTTTCTTTAGATTTACTCTGATCAAAGTCCAACATACCTCTTTTGATCATCATCAGTGCAATACATTCCTGTGAAAACATCAGGGTGGATGCATCTTGCAAGTCAATAAGGGATTAAAATAATTCTCCCAAGTAAAGCTAATTCCACTGGGCATACACTCTGCCTGTGGAGTTTCTAAAGTTTAGGTATGAAATGAGTTGTTCAAACATTTTATTGAACTTCAAGGATAAGGGAAAATATAAACATGAATATTAATATTAAGGGCATTAAAATAATTGAAATGTGCCAAACCCATGTCAGACCCTTTGGAGTATGCAAAAAATAAGGTATCTGTTCCTAATTTAAATAATTCACAATATAATTTATATTATAATGGAGTAATAATATATAACATATATAATATAATGGAGCACATGGTTTTGATTTTATAGTACTCACAGCTAAGCAAAGGTATATAATGTTGAGTTGAGAAGCTTGTTATATCTGTATCCAACATCCCAGTTTTCAGTTGGTTGACTTTTTCAAAACAGGAATCATTAAAACATTCACTCTTCTTCTTTTCCTTATATATAACCCTCCTAGACTTGCATAACAGTTGAAAGTCATTTCACAAAGCAGCATTAATCAGTTTAATGTGTAATTATACAGGAAGATAATTGTTTAAAGTGGTATTCACCATATCCAGCAATTCCACTTCTGGGTCTTTATTCAAAGAAAACAAAAACACTAACTTGAGGGGGTATCTGCACCCCCATGGTCATTGCAGGGTTAGCATTGTTTATGATAGTGGAGACATGGAAACAACCTAAGTGTCCACGGAGAGATGAATGGATAAAGAAGATGTTATAAGTATATATGTAGGAATATATTCATCTCAATGAAAGAAGGAAATACTGCCATTTGTGACAACATAGATGGACCGTGAGCCCATTATGCTAAGTGAAATGAGTCACAAAGACAAAGACGAATACTGTATGATTTCACTAATATGTGGGATCTTAAACACACACATAAAAAAACAACCAAAAACTCATAGATACAGAGAACAGATTAGTGGTTGCCAGAGGCAGGGGAAGGTGGTGGGAGAAATGGATGAAGGTAGTCAAAAAGCACAAGAAACATGGACATAGTACTCTAGGAAATAAGAAGATATGCTTAACCATGTGCTACTGTTAAAGAAATACTTACAACAGGGTGCCTTCTTTAAACCAAATCAATAAAATAAGTGCCTATTTGCCAGGCATGGAAAATAATAAAGACTATTTCAAGAAAAAGTTCATAGGTACAGAGGAATGAAAGGAATTCAAGTAGAATCCAAACTAATGACATTCATTCAAAATACACTGTTCAGGGAGATTCTATTCTTAATTAAATATTTCTCTCTTATCTTTGTATTTATTTCAATTTCCATTCATCCATCCATCCATCCCAACTTCCATCCTTATATATGAAGCCAGCCTTGTATTCATATAACTCTAATGTTCTTATGAATCCCCTTTTTCTTTGATTCAACACGTCAAATCCACTGGACATACCTGTAGTATGTAACCTTCAAGATATATCTAGAATATATTTACTACTACAATGCTGGGACAAGCTAACATCCTCACCTGGACAATTATAAAACCTCCTGACTAGTATATCTGCTTATAGTCTTCCCTTTTAGTGTTGGTTATTTTTATTTGCTTCCTTGTCATTAAGTTTGCACTATTCTCTGTCCAGTTCCTTTCCTTGTGAAGATGAACCTTCTGGAACAGCATCACTTACCTCCCTTGCTGATTTGCTTTTGGCTAGCTCCAGCCAATGGGACCTATAACCAGAAAGTCAGGTGATGGAAATGAATACAAGTATATTTCTTCCTTACTCCCTGCATTATGTAGCTGTAGTGGTGTCTCTTTATGACTACAGCTCAAGTAGGGGCAGCCACTCTGCCATAGCTCTGATCTTTCTGAACTATGTAATAAGATTTCCTCCATCATTGCCTTGGTTCAGATTCCCTGAGTCCTCAACATCCTTTGTTCATTTCCTGAACACTGGCCACACCTCTGTAAGTAGTGCCTTCATTAACATCTCTTCATATGAATCATTTTGGGTAAATTTGATCTCCTGCTGGGATCTTAGCTTTTGCACTATTATATAGTTTATTTTTCATATACTAGCTAGAATGTTCCTTTTAAGATAGAGTTACTTTCTACTTTTGAATACATTTGAATATTTCCATGATAAAAAATAAGAAAAAAAAGAGTATATGTTTTCTCTGCTCAAAATCCTGCAGTGGCTTTCCATAGTTAGCATAAAAGCTAAACTCCCTATGAGCATCTAAGCCTTACATTATCTATCTCCTGAACACTACTGACCTCAGCATCCACACCCTGCTACCCTGTCCAAAGAACTCTACCTTGGCCTCTTTGTTGTTCCTTCTTCCTGGAACACTCTTTGCCTCATATCTATTTGGTTTTTCCCTCATTTCTTTTGTTTCTGCTCAAAGTCACTTTTTCATAAAGGACTTCCCGGGACAGCCTACCTAAATTGGCAACCCCAAACACTCTCTCACCTTGACGTATTTTCTTTAATTCATAATTATTTTCACCATCTGAGTTATAATGAATGCATGTTTTTTTTGTTTTGTTTGTTTGTTTGTTTGTTTTTTTGCCTGTTGCTCCCTCACCCTATCCTCCCCTTCCTGCTAAAATGTGAGCTGCATTAGAGTAAAGAATGGTCTATTTGATTCAATGCAAAACACAAAGGGCATACTTCTGGCATAAAGGTGGCTCTTAGAAAATCTTTATGAAATGAGTGAGTGAGTGAATTAATAAATGAAGAGATTTCTAGACTAATTTTCACCTAATGACTGATTCTGGTATTATTAATGGTAGCATATTAAATTTTTATTGTTTTCCCTATTGTATGTATGTATGATTTGCCTTTTAATCAATATCTATTTATATCTAAAATACCTATAAAATCAATATAAATATCTTTTAATCAATATCTATAAATATCTATAAAATTCGTTCTGGAGGCATTATGAAGAATGGATGTAGGTGGAGAAAGAGGTCACTACAGTTGGATGACTACCATTGAGTCCACTGCAAAAAAAAAAAAAAAAAAGAATGATAAGTTCTAATCTAAAGGTATTAATAATATACATGGAAAGAAGAGGTATGGAACATTTTAAAGCATTACATTTACAAAAAAAAATGCTTGGTGGCACATCGAGTAAGAAGACAATAGCTGTCAATAAGGACTTTATTTAAAGAGATAATACATATCTAGTCATTGCTTCTGGAGATGACATCAGGACAAGATGCTATTCCAGTCTCCTAAAAAAGTGACCAATCAGATGAAATGGGCATTTACCATTCAAATCAATCTTTATATTTCAAGCATGACTTATTTATCTTATTTAAGCCCAATTATATATATATATACATATATATGTATATATATATATTAGCATATACAGGAAATAATGAGCATTAGCATGAATATTAGCATGAGGTGAAATCTAATGGTCAAGATAAAATCCCATCTTTTATTTTTATAATAGATGAATGTTATGAGTGATTGCTCACTGTAACCAGATTTTAGGTGTTCCTTGTGATTAAATATTCATTACTCCCTAAATCTTACCATATACTTGCCATGTCTTATTCTAGCTTCCTTTTGAAAAGAGTACAACAGTTAGGCTGATTTGTAGCAAATTGGGAAGTTGTTTAATGGTTTGGAAAACTCCCACAGCTGACTGAATTGAGAATAACACACTCATTATTATTTATGACTCTATTTCCAGGTCTTTATAGGTCAGCTTATTGAATTCACTGAATATGCTGCTTTTCCAGCTCAGCAAAGCCAATTTTGCAGGCTACTTAATGGTAGATAGACTCATAGCAAAGGAAGAGAGCCTGTTTCTTTAAATATAAGCACATCTAGAGTGCCTTTAATTTAGGATAATTTACTCTAAATGAAAATCTATTGTTTATTAACCTTTTTCATGAAGAGTTCCAAAACTTTAAAAAATAGTAACAACCCAGAACCATGCTTCCCTAGTGTGTTCTGTAGATCATTCTTTCCATTAGACCTTAAGAGTCATTACCTGAAATAAGTTTTTCTTCAAAAAGGCCATGAATTTAAGTGAGTTTATTAAGAGATTATTATGACAATCTGTATTACAAAATTTAAAAGGAGGGGTATGACAAATGGGTTTATTTTACTTTTTTAAAAAGATTTTATTTATTTATTTGACACAGAGAGTGAGAGCACAATCAGGGGGAGCAGGCAGGTAGAGGGAGAGGGAGATACTTAACCAGCTGAGCCACCCAGGTGCCCTGCAAGATGGGTTTATAAACTTTTTTTTTTTTTAACAAGATACACTTTGTGATGAATACTTTCAAATACTGTCTATGGTTAAAGTGTTAGAAAATGCTAGTCTGCAGCAAATCTATTTCAGAGACCAAATGTAGATATAATAAGAAAGCCTAATAATTCAAATACAGAGCATGTTTTGCTGTCATTTTAGAAATTTATAATTTTAACATCAAAATGTGCCCCTTCATTCCATGGGAAATATGGGATATTTTGGCTTAAAGAGCACATATTTAATCCTTATACTCTCTCTTCAAAAATAAATAAATGTTGGGGCGCCTGGGTGGCTCAGTGGGTTAAAGCCTCTGCCTTCAGCTCAGGTCATGATCCCAGAGTCCTGGGATTGAGCCCCGCATCAGGCTCTTTGCTCTGCATGGGGCCTGCTTCCTCCTCTCTCTCTGCCTGCCTCTCTGCCTACTTGTGATCTCTGTCTGTCAAATAAATAAAATCTTTAAATAAATAAATAAATAAATAAATGTTAAAAAATTAGTCTATCAATTTTTTTCAAATAATTTTTAAATGAGATAATATTTTACATATTTTGAGGAAAATAACACAAACCTTCAAATACAGAGTTACTGGTCATGAATTCCATAGTGTAATGCATAAAAATTTAAAAATAGATAATGAAGATATTGCTTTTTAATCTGTCTTCTCTTCTTTTCTAATTTCTGGTTGTCACTGATGAAATCTCCACCACCCAGAATCCTGATTTGCTTAAGCTAATTATTGCAGCTCTTTGTCTCACCGGGAACATGAGAAATATATATGTACCATATACCAGAAAAGAATAGAATAATAGAATATGACTCACATTATATATATGTAAGGAAGAGTAGAGGGAGAGAGAGAATCTCAAGCAGGCTCCAGTTCAGTGCAGAGCCCGACTTGGGGCTGGATCTTACCACCCTGGGAATATGACTTGAGCCCAAATCAACTCTGATTATTAACCCACTGAGCCACCCATGCACCCCTATAATATTTTTAAAAGCTATTTTACAGTTGACATAATTTTTACTTTTTAAATGTTCTTCAAAATAAAAGCAAATTTTTGCTTTAAATTTAGTAATTAAACTTTAGTGGAAAAACAAGTCCTCAGAAGCATACTTGAAATATTTTATTTATTTGTTTATTTATTTATTTATTTATTTATCTTTTTTAAGTATTTTATTTTTTTTAAAGTAACCTCTACAGTCAAGGTGGGGCTAGAGCCTATGACCCCTATATCAAGAGTCACACATTCTGTTAACTGAGCCAACTAGGTGTTCCATACCCGAAATATAACTATACGTTACTAATTTGTTCAGGAAAATTTTTTCTTTGAATTACAACAAAATTAAACTTTGTGGTAAATTATCTAATTTTCCACCAAAGATATAACACGAAAAATTGAAATGTTCAGTCTCCGTTTTCTTTTCTACTCTAGGTGTCATGACGACAGTTAATACCTCACCAAGTGCTACAGGCTCAGATATAAGAGTTAAAATAATTTTTCTTTCTTTGTTTGATAGCTTACTCTCATAGGTGGAGAAAAATCTGTTTTGAGAGTTAGAATTCCTAAATTCTATTGTATATGCATCAGTGAGTTCTTAAATTTAAAATATTATCTAAAATAGTTTGCTTTAATTATCAGAGCCTCAATTTCTCCCAGCAAAATATCAGGGAACTAGTTTTGAAAGTCTTTCCTGCAATAAAAATGTGAAAGTAAGGTAGATACACATTTTAGTATGGTGTCATGTGATCATTCACATATTTTCCCTGGTGTTTATGGAAAAATAAATTCTAAGCTGATCTGAATTGGCCTGATAAGGAAGCCAACAGTGGTTTGAAAATATTGTATTAAACATAACTTCAAATTAACAAAGTTTAAAAAATCACACTAGTGTTTCATAAATTATTGTTTGGATTAAAAGAAAAAGTAATATGCCCACTCAATGAATTCTACTTGATGAAGTTAAATTATAGAAGACTAAGAATTTCTGATAATAACAAACTCAGAATTATTTTCTTTAACTTAAAATTGAACACATAGAAAGTAAATAAAATTTTCTTCAGTTTGTCAGGAGTACTGAATTGGAATATTTGATGTATTTGTGGGAAATATTTAATTAACATGTACTCCATTTTCTTAATAGAATAGAATATGAAATTGCATGATACTTAGCACCAATAACATTATTCTAGGACAATTTACCTTTATATTTAGGGAAAAAACTCCAATAAATTTGAGTAGTTATGCAAAATAACATACAAGTATTTATCATTTTTAATATTGGCAGTGTACTATTACTTTTTGAATATTATTAAAGTAACAACTTTTATACCTACAGGTATTTGTCATTTAATTAGAAAGGAAAACAATGCATTTGCCTGATTCTCTGGATAGCCATTAATGTTAAATTGTTCTTTTCTCGGAGGTAGTTTTTCCATTTTCAGAGTCATTATAATAATAAACTGTTTTATTTATTTGATACTCCTAGAAATTAAAGTTATAGTAGTTGTCATTTTAATACACGTGTGATAAAATTCAATTCACTTGTGATTCCTTCACATAGCTTATAGTGCTTGCTTTTCTCTTAGGAATGATTTAAATTATACAAGTTTGCAGTGTAATTTGAAACAGTTTATCTGTTTTTTAAGTCATAGGATTTTTGTCATTTAAATGTCCCGAATGATGATTACTAGGGAAAAAATGACTATAATGGAAGGAATCTATGTTTCACTAAAGACCATTTATTTGGCAAGCAGAAAGTTCAAGTTTTTTTCGTTGTTTACTGAATGAAATTTCTTGAGAGGTTTAAGCATTGTCAAATTATTTTTTTCAGATTGGGAAGCATACATATCTTAATTCTTTATAGAATTATTTATCAATTATTTATTAACTAGGCATCAGTTCTTAGGAAATGAAAACCTATTTTCATTCATGCAATGTTACTGACAGAAAGAATAATTCAATCTTCTTGTCCTGATATGAAAACTGAGGCCCAATGAAATTAAACAAACTTTCCATGTTCAAACACTGAATTACTATCAGAGTCAAAAATAGGACCCAAATAACCACTCATTTATACCCTTGCATCTGCTCACCTACCAAGATCTGTACACACGTTTTTGCTTTTCACCTGTTCTTATAGATAATTTTTCAATCCTCTTTTCTAAAGCCAATCTATCCATTTGTGCATGAAATCCTACCCTACTCTAGCACATTCAAAGAAAATATTCCAACAGTTCTTCCCTGTTTTACATCATCAAATTGCTTCTCTTCAGAATCACTACTGTGAGTATGCAAACATGCTTGATCTCTCCCCTCCCCCACCCCAGTTTGGTGTTTATCAATTTATTTTTGTTTTGTTTTGGTTATCAGTTTATTGACCCTCAGCTCCAAAATTATCTTTTTCAACTATTTTATGAAAATGGATGTTAAAATGGCCCTTTAAATATTTTTTTTTCTTTGCCAGCTAACACTATGATGGACTTTGTCAGTAGAGGACACTGGAGACCTTAGGGAAAGAGATTTTGCTCCCTGGTTTGAGTGTGCCTACTTACCAGATTCCTGCAATGAATGGTTTCTCCCATGCTTGCCTCCTGCAGAGCACAGTGGCCAGGAGAACTTAGAAGATTCCCCCAGAAGGCCCCTCAGGTGATTTTGTAGGAGGATATCTCTTTTGGGACACCTAGAGGGAAGATTTCTAAAGGAAAGGTTTCTAGAAATTTCTGCCACAGCTGCACCACAGTGATTTCACTGCCATCCAGTCAGCCATGGCTGCACCCTCTTTAAGGGGTTCTGGATCTCAGGTGGGGTGTGTCCTTGGGTGCTCTAACTCAGCCTTAAGATAGTAAGTAGTTGGGGCGCCTGGGCTGCTCAGTGGGCTAAAGCCTCTGCCTTGGGCTCAGGTCATATTCCCAGGGTCTTGGGATCGAGCCCCACATCAGGCTCTCTGCTAGGTAGGGAGCCTCCTTCCCCATCTCTCTCTCTCTCTCTCTCTGCCTGCCTATGATCTCTCTGTCAAATAAATTAATAAAATCTTAAAAAAAAAAAGATAGTAAGTACTTGCTCCTTATACAGGCATACTTTGCTTTCTTATGCTTTGTGGATATTGTGTTTGTTACAAATTAAAGATTTAGGACTTCACTGGAGAAAGTAACTTAAGATATGGTAGAAACAGAAAGAGAACTAGAATTAGAAATAGAGCATGAAGATGTGACTGTATTTCTGAAACCTCATGATAAAATTGAATGGGTGGTGTGTTGCTTCTTACAGATGAGCAAAGAAACTGATTTCTTGAGATGGAATCTACTGGTAAAGACAGTTGAAACAAAGAATTTAGAATATTAATTTATGAACTTCATTGATAAAGCAGTGGCAGGGTTTGTGAGGATTGACTGTAATTTTGAAGAAAGTTCTACTGTCAGTAAAATGCTACCAGACAGCATTGCTTGCTACAGAGAAATTATTAGTGAAAAGAAAAGTCAGTCAATACAATAAACTTCATTGTCTTTTTTTGAGAAATTGCCATAGCAATTCAACAACTACCACACTGATCAGTCAGCAGCCGTCAACATAGAGGCAAGACACTCCACCATCAAAAAGATTTTTTTCACTGTAAGTTCAGATAAAGGTTAACATTTTTTAGCAATAAAGTATTTTTTAATTAAGGTACATACTTTTTGGGGCATCTGGGTGGCTCAGTGGGTTAAAGCCTCTGCCTTTGGCTCTGGTCATGATCCCAGGGTCCTGGGATCGAGCCTCGCATCGGGCTCTCTGCTCAGCAGGGAGCCTGCTTCCCCCTCTCTCTCTCTCTCTCTCTCTCTCTCTCTCTGCCTACTTGTGATCTCTGTCTGTCAAATAAATAAATAAAATCTTAAAAAAAAAAAGTACGTACTTTTTTTAAAGACATAATGCTATTGCACACTTAGTGGACTACAGTATAAAGTAAACAACTTTTATATGCACTGGGAAACCAAAAAATTCACTGAACTCACTTTATTGTGATCTTCACTTTATTGAGGTGGTCTGGAACAAAAACCACAATATTTTTGAGGTATGCCTTGGAAACCTGCTATTTCTATATTTTTTACTTTTAAAGTTCTTTTAACTTCATACTTTCTAATTATTCCTTACTCCAAAACCTTCTTATAGTTAATGATTCTTTGATACAAAGTTTCCATGTTTAAAATTTCACTGTGCTTTTGTTTCTCTTCATAGCCTCTGGCTGATAAACCCAGCCACCTACTGACAATTTTTTTTTTTTT
>ML105284.1:52029-259470 GCA_003697995.1 Taxidea taxus jeffersonii
TTTTTTTTTTTTTCTGTTCAATTTTGCAGTTTTAAAGATTCTATGTATTTACTATTTTAAATTCCATTTTCCCCATATTTGCTTAGCTCTACTCTACAGAAACTTATTTTATCAAAGTTACCAATGACTTTCTTATCCTTAAATTCAAAAGTCAATTATCGGGCATCATTCTATTTGACCTCTCAGCAACATTTGATACAGCCGATCAGTAAATCCTCTCTGATGGTTTACTCCCTGAAATCTCTGCATAGCTAGCTCTCTTGGCTTTTATTCTATCTGACTGTGTCTTGATTTCAGTTCTAGTTTCTTTCTTTTTATCTCTAATTTGATAATGTTTCAATACCCAGAACATCCTTCTTCATTCTCTTTCTGTATTTATATATACTGACTTCTTTGGTGATACCATCTCATATCATGGCTTTAAATTATATCTATATACCAACAGTTTCCTAATTTATATCTCCTTCCATACCTCCACAACACCTGAATGATGCATTCATCTGTCCACCCAACATCTCCACTTAAAGATTTCAAGGAAATCTTTAAGTCAATGTTCCATAGTATCCCTCCTCAACTGGGGCTCAAGCCAAAAAACCTGGAATCATCTCTGACTACTCTCTTATCTCTTACTTCCCATCTAATTGACTGTACTTTAAAATATAATTAGAATGAAAACACTTCTCAGTGTCTTCATTGTTACTACCTTATTACTGTTATTCAACTTCTCAAATATCTCACCTCTCCTATTGCTATCTATCATCTTCTGATTTCCATTTTCTATTCTTGTTACCCTGCAGTATACTCTCAACACAGCAACTAGAGATTCTATTTAATTGTGTACATCAGATCAAGCTCTCCTCTGCTCAAAACTCTGCAATGGCTTCCATTATACTCCAAGGAAGTACCAAAGTCATTAAAATTGCTTACAAGCCATTCAATGGTTTATATCCTCACCTTCTCTAAATTTTTCCAACAACTTACCCTCTGGATCACTCTGCTTCAGCCACACAGGCTTCCCTGATTTTCCTCAAAGAGTAACAAGCAAAAATATTTTATAAAAATAGCAGTGTTGATAAGGGATGTAGGAACTTACATATTTGATCTATATCCCAAGTAAATTATTTATCAAAATAACTTTATAATTAGATCAAGATAAATTTCCTCTACTATAGCTTTACCTGTAAGATGTTCCCAAAGATTAAGAGTATTCTGTAGTCTAAGGATCCTATTTTAATCTCTAGATTTCATCTTTATAAACTTCAGTTACTAAAATATTAAGTAGCTTTATGAGTTAAGTGAGTTCCCTAAATCCTAAATTAAAATTACTGGAAATGGTTCAGTGATTTAAGTAGCTTTTGCTTCATTACAAACATTCCATAATTTTTGTTAGTCCTCTTACAAATTATTATATCCTTTAATTTTATCATTGTTATATAAAATAGGCATGAATAAAAAATGAAATTCTTCTTTAATGTTTAATTGAGAAAAATAATTGTTCCTGCACTGTGTGGCCTCTTGGTAAATGCTATGTATATTATTTAATATGTGCAAAAATGCTTATGAACTAACTTAATTTCAGGTTTTGTTTTTGTTTTTTTTCATGAAATGGACTTTGTTTTCTTATTTATTATGCTAACAGTGAAAATGGAACAAATTTTTCTTGTAGCTAAGTTATTTTTAAATATTTCATTGAATTAGAGGAATTCTGATTAATTTATGTTCTATGAATATACCTAATAAAGCAAAGAGATGAGACAATATATTCTGTTTAATTTGCCTTTCCATTGTCCATTCAATAAGGGAATTTTAGTAAAGTCCAAATCAATGTGCTCTTTATGACTGTGTTCCTAGTAACCACTGTTAGCTCCATCATAACCCACTATTGTAGGTTTTTCTCTAATTCCAGGTAATTCACATGTCACCAGATGGTAAAATGAAGCTAAAATTCCTAAGACCTAGAATAAACTTTTCATTTGTTGATTTGACAAGCACTTTTTGAATACCAATTATACCAAGAACTTTGTAGATAAGGACTTCAAATCTGGTTTTCTGAAAATACAAAGAAATACATAAAAACAGACTAAAACTAAACAAGAAAATAGTAGGTGAAAGTGCTAAGAACAGGACCCATTGGATGTGGCATGTGATTAATTAGAAAGAATAAGCCATGCTATGATAAAGGTGAACATCTTCTAGGCAGTAAGGGCCAGAGAAAGGTTGTGGTGGGCAGTTCATCCCAGCAGGTAGGAATGTTTTATCAATGGCATTCTACAGAATTGTCAAGGTATAGTAATACTAAAAGCAGACTGACCTTCAGCCATTTTATTATTGTCTTTAGTTATCTATAAACAATGCCTCCCATTTCATTGCTTTCACCTAAGAAGGCTATTCCTATCACCACAATCCTCTTCTGCTGCCAGGCCACTGATTCTAGCCCCCGGAATTGGCTAGTACACATGTGCTATAGAAGAAATAAACCTGACTTGTGCAAGAAACAGAAAGATTATCAGTGCGCCTAGAGGATACAAAGTACTGGGAGGAGATTAGGTCAGGGAAGTAGTAATCAGTTTCTGATACACACCTTGTAGGACAGGGATATAGGATTTTGTCTTAAGGGCATAAATCTTAAGTTTGAAATTAATGCATTCATACTTCAAAAGTTCTATCTCATTGCTAGTTAGAAATTATTGCTATAGTTAAACATAAAGTTAGAACAACAGTTAGGAGGCTATTCCAATAGTTCAGGAGAAAGATGGTGGTGGGTTATTTTAGGATGGGGCTGTAGAAAGGCTGAGAAAAAGAAAAAAAAAAAGAACAGATTTAAGATCTAGTTTAGAATATAGCAAAAAGAACTTCTTGAGAAATTGAATATTAAATACAGTACAATGTAGAGAATTAAAAGTGATTCTAGAATTTAGGCATGAGCAACTAGATGGTTCATAGTGTTATTTATGAAGAATGAGGGTTAGGGAGGACGTCTTGGGACTTTGAAATCTTCCATTTTGACTATGTGAAGTTTCGAATGACTATTGGATATCTAATTAGAGATATCAAGCTGTTAACTGGGTATGTGTATCTGTCTCTCAAGAAGAGGTTAGCTAAAGCTATAAATTTAAAATTTATAATTGGCTATATAGTATTTAAAAGTATAGAAGAAAAAAATAAAAGTATAGAAGAATATTATTCTTTATGGAGAAAATATGGTGTCCTGGGACACTACAATATCAGAATAGAAAAAATTAGTAATGGCAGTTGAGTAAGAGTGGCCAGATGAATTTTGTCAAAGCTGCTAGGAAGCCAAGTAAGATGAAAACAGATGAGATGGGGAAAGATGTGACAGCATGGAGGTTTTGGGTGATTTTGAGGAGTCCAAAGGACTGATTACAGTGGATTAAAGAGAGAATGATGATTATTAATAAGTATATTTATTAACTGTAAATAATAGCTACATGTTTTGCTAGAAAGGGAAAGAGAATTTGAACAGTTGGTATGAATATGAGTTTTGTTTTAATATGTTGGGAACAATAAGTCTTTGCAAGTTAATTAGAATGATCCAATATGGAACAAATTGGTAATATAAAACATAGAAAGGTCACCATTGTAGAGAAATTTCAGTGCAAGACAGATGGGATACAAACCACAAGCAGTGGGTTCAGCCTTTGACAAAAGCAGAGATACTATAGCACTGTGGCAAAAAGTAAAGGCTTTCAAGTTAGGTTCCAACGTCTCTGCTCTCTTTACTGAAGACAGTAATGTTTTTGTATGTATGTTTGTATGTATGTATGTATGAGTTTGTGCTTGTGTGTGTCATTTTTCACATTAAACCTCACTGACAAGAACTGTTAAAGTAAAAAGCTTTTGTATTTTCATAATGAACTGTGAGTGTCATCATAATTTAAGTGATCATGAAACTAAATAGTATTAAAGGTAAATCTGTAGGGTTTTAGAAGAATTTATTGTCCATGCATTTCTGTGTTAAAGACACTGTTTCTCAAGTTTCTCTTAGAGAAGAATAACATTATTCCACACTTTCAAAAGCTTTTATAGTCTGGTTTTGTGGAGAAGGCTATTTCTTTGATGATGCCTGGTGTCAACATTAATTAATCAGAGAGCAAGCAGATCAGAGAGAAAAAAATGGACAAAAACAAATTAAAAAGTAACAAAGACCAGTAATAGGCTGTGTTAATGTGTTTGATTAATATTTTCCTTACTTACTTGTAAGAATTGAAAGTTTTTCTTTTTTGTTTCTTTTTCTTTTGTAAAAATGAGATATATAATACACTAAATAGTGAACATTAATACTGACAAAAATGGAAAATTGTAGGATTTACCTATGCTTGCTTTGGAGAAGTAAAACCAAACAAAACATAAATTACTCAGGAGTATAATCTACTCTGTAGATTTTACAGTGTGATTTATGAACACTCTTTTTATATTGATTTGTTCTTTGTTGTTTTGATTGCTTTTCATTAGTGTTTTTAGTTGTGACTATAGTTTTTATGGACAGCAGAGTCTGTGTCACTGGTATCTGATCAACTATCACATTCCCAATGGAATAAAAAGTGTTGATAAACTCTCCCTGCTCATGTTGCTATTATTACATGAAGAATCTTTTGGGATAAATTACAGCTTTGCATAAAAAGAATTTATGCTTATAAACTAGAGGTAGTATCTGTTTCCTTAAGTTACACTATTGAGTATCCTTGTTATTTTATTCTTTTTTATTATTAAACTATATGCCTCTAAGCTTAAGCAATAATTTGTTATTCAGTTGCAAATGTTTTTTCCTTTTACATTTTGCTACATTTTGCTACAGATAATAAAAGTTTATGCATATAAACACAGACACTGCTACATATTTCTTTTAAGAGTCAGTAGGTATTTTGGTTTGCAAGATCTGAGAAATCTTTATCCTTGTCATCTCAAAAGAGATAATACCAATTTCAAGATAGGAAGAAAAGTTTATTTGTATATCTCTAACATTCTAAATAACCTCTATGATAAAACTGAATTTTCCTAAAGACCTTTTGGCTTGACTATATATAGAATTGCATTCCCTTGATATTTTGAATAGCGTGCTTCAACTTTCCAAACCAACCATTAGAAAAGAACCCACCAAAAGTTAGATGGTTATGTGTACTTTTAAAATATGTATATAATAAATAAATATTTATATACATATTACAAGGATACATCTTGTGAAACCAGTTAAAACCAGTGGAAATGATAGTTACCTAATGATAAAACATGTTTATTGCATACCTACATATTCTTTTGTTACATCTTTGTAAGAGAAAATAGAGAAAAATGAGTATATCAAATTGGGTAACCTCCGTGTGTGTGTGTGTGTGTGTGTGTGTGTTTATATAATCACTCACTCTCTAAAATGAAATTTCCATATTTTTTCCAATTCTGTTGAAATTTTTAAACCTCTAGGTATTCATGAAAAACACAGAAACTATTATGCAAAATCTTATTCCTCACTTATTTAAAAAGATAACAGAAGTCATTCACTATTTCTTAGACTGTAACTCAAATATATATTTCTTTCATTTTGCCTTTTCCTCTGGTCCCTTCCGCAGCAAAGCCAACTGAATTTATTTCAGCATTAGCTGTTATATTTCAATACAAGATAAAATAGACATGTCACTTCTGAGTCATTTTATGTCTCTTCTTTTATTCTTTTCTGAAGTTCATTTTGTCTACTGCTTGTCTCAACTAAAATCCATACTGTCTACCAAATTTATATCCTCATATTTTTCTGCACCAAATTCCCATGATGTACACATTATAATAACATACATTATTATATAAATAATATATAATAAATAATATATATCATAAATAATATATATAGTATATATAGTATATGTTTATATACAATCTATGTAATATAAATAATAAATAATAAAGAGTATCAGAATATATTTTTTTCTTGTGAACTTAAGAAATAACACAGATACACATGATGGGTCTAATAATGGAACAAAAAAACAGATATGAGAATGCAGCTTATAATAAATGATTAAACTGAAATCCTCTTAAGTCAAGTTGGTCAACTGGCTCATGAGTATAAGAGAAGACTGTTACTGTAAAATAGATTTATTCTTTGACAATAATTAATCTTTTAACATGTTTTCTTTGTTGATGAAATCTCTGTCATTGTGTCTATTTTTACTTTTTTTTTAAGCTCTGGAATTTGTTCTATGCATTTACTAAATAGAAACTAGAAGCTCATAGCTATAAAACTACTCACAATCATTTAGTTTAACTCTATCCTTGAAGCATTTTTTCTATATTTATTTATTTATTGTTTTAAGCATCTCTAAATCTCATCATTTTTACTCTTGTTCTGGTCAGTACTTGTTATGTTTTGCTTGACAACATTATAAGCAGCTCACAAAAGGTCTTCCAGATATCATTCTGTCACTTACCCGAAACCCATCATTTACTTCTACAGGAATTATCTTACAAAAACACAAGCCAAATTCTTCTCTCAAGTGTCCTTCAAAAATTAGCCTATGTACTCTTTCCTTTTGAAAATAAATTCTTACCTCACTAGAAAAATGAAGACTCTTCTTCTTTTAAATATTGTTAGTACTTTAAAATACAATATTACATTTTACATACTATTAAATATTAAGCATATATATATGTAAAAATATGTAAAGAGAGAGAGAGGAAGAGTGAGTACATGCACACAAGCAATATATATTAGGGGCAAACCTATATATAATAGCTCCAAGAAAAAAGTGTTTCCTGATCCTCATAATAGCTTTTCTTAAGGAATGAAAGATGCTTAGGCACTTTGAAAGTTCACATAAAAAGCTGGAAAATCTTAGATTTGATTAAACTCTTTTTTAGCTCTGGTGGGACACTGAGTTAAATCTGAAGCCAAGCCAACAAATAGATACTGCCCTCATTGCCCCTCAGTGGAATAAGAACCACATTAATGTCAGATACATCAAGAGTGCAATCTGAGCTCTGCAACTTAATAGGAAGATGGCTACTGTGCCGATTCTCAATTTATTCATTTGTCCAATGATAATAATAATATTTACTACATAAGGCTAATATAGAAATTAAATGAAATAAAGTATATTATGTTTGGCATTTAAAGAAAGAAAGAAAAAGTTATTTCCTATTGTCCTGTTCTTACTTTGTCAAATTTTTTTTCTTAACTGGAAGCTTTGAAATCTGGGTAGAAATATATGGAAAATGCTTATAATAACATGTAATTCATTAGTATTCGTTAAGAAAGTGATAGCCCCTCTTATATACAGAATATTTTATGAAAAGAAAATGCATTTTACTCTTTCTTCCTGCACGTCTAATTTGAAAGTATATATAAAGTTATATTTTTAATGCCCCTAAGTTGAAAAATAAGAAATAGAGAATAGACATATGCTGTACTTATGACTATTAGATGCTGTAATAAGAATTAACCAAAAAGTCTTTTGCTAGTTAGTTACATCAAAAAATTATATCTTATTTTCCTAAAGTTAGTAAATATTGTTTCACTAAGTAAGATGAAGCAACTGAGCCAATAAGAATTAAAACTCCATTTGTAATGTGTAGCTTTAGTAACAAGTCAATAGGATGTACATGTCTGTTGTGATGGAATAGCATAGATGGATGTAGAGGTAAAAGCATCTCCCATTTTTGGTGACAGAAGAGTGGGGGAAGAGTGTATGAATGAAAGGCATAGCATGAAATGATTGAGCCCTGGTCGCATTCTTGGCCTCTTCAGTTATGTCTCCTAGCATTCATGATTTTTTTTTTTTTCCATGATGATTTTGCACTACTGGTTTAGCTTCAAGCTCCCCATGTTTCTTTTTGTTTAAATTCAATTAACCAACACATAATACATCGTTAGGTTTTGGTATAGATTTGATATAGATTTGGTATAGATATTTGATATAGATTCATTAGTTGCATATAACAGCCAGTGTTCATCACATCACATGCCCTCCTTAATTCCCAACACCCAGTGACCCCATTCCCCCACCCACCTCCTTTTCCACAATCCTCAGTTCGTTTCCTGGAGTCAAGAGTCTCTCATGGTTTATCTCCCTTGCTGATTTCTTCCCATTCAATTTTCCCTCCCTTCCCCTATGAGCCTCTGAGCTATTTCTTACGTTCCACATATGAGTGAAACCATATGATAATTGTCTTTCTCTGACTGACTTATTTCACTTAGCATAATACCGTCCAGTTTCATCCATGTTGACATAAATGGTAGATAGTCATCCTTTCTGATGGCTAATACTCCATTGTATATATGGACCATGTCTTCTTTATCCATTCATCTGTTGAAGGATATCTGAGTTTCTCCACAGTTTGGTTATCATTGACATTGCTGTTATGAACATTGGGGTACATGTGTCCCTTCTTTTTTTTTTTAAGATTTTATTTATTTATTTGACAGAGAGAAATCACAAGTAGGCAGAGAGGTGGGCAGAGAGAGCGGGGGGAAGCAGGCTCCCTGCTGAGCAGAGAGCCCAATGCGGGGCTTGATCCCAGGACCCTGAGATCATGACCTGAGCTGAAGGCAGAGGCTTAACCCACTGAGCCACCCAGGTGTCCCCGTGTATCCCTTCTTTTTACTACATCTGTATCCTTGGGGTAAATACCTAGTAGTCCAGTTACTGGGTTGTAGGGTAGCTCTATTTTTATCTTCTTGAGGAACATTGACACTGTTTTTGAAAACGGCCATACCAGCTTGCATTCCCACCAATAGTGTAAGAGGGTTCCCCTTTCTCCATGTCCTTACCATCATTCGTTGTTTCCTGTCTTGTCAATTTTAGCCATTCTAATTGGTGTAAGGTGATATCTCATTGTGGTTTTGATTTATATTTCCCTGATGGTTAGTGATGTGGAGGGTTTTTCATGTGTCTGTTGGCCATTTGTATGTCTTTTTTGGAGAAGTGTCTGTTCAAGTCTTCTGTCCATTTCTTAACTGGATTATCTGTTTTTGAGTATTGAGTCTGATAAGTCCTTTATAGATCTTGAATACCAGCCCTTTATCTGTTACATCATTTGCAAATATCTTCTCCGATTCTGTAGGTTGCCTCTTAGTTTTATTGACTGTTTCCTTTGCCATGAGAAGACTTTTATCTTGATGAAGTCACAATAGTTCATTTTTGCTTGTGTTTCCCTTGCCTTTAGAGATGTGTCCTGCAAGAAGTTGCTGAGGCCAAGGTTGAAGAGTTACTGCCTGTGTTGGATTTTGATGGATTCCTGTCTCACATTGAGGTCTTTCATCCATTTTGAATTTATCTTTGTGTATGATGTAAGAGAATGGTCCAGTTTCAGTCTTCTGCATATGGCTGTCCAATTTTCCCAGCACCATTTATTGAAGAGACCATCTTTTTTCCATTGGATAGACTTTCCTGCTTTGTCAAAGTTTAGTTGACCATAGAGTTGAGGATCTATTTCTGAACTCTCTGTTCTTTTCTGTTGGTCTATGTGTCTGTTTTTGTGCTAGTGCCGTACTGTCTTGATGATCATAGCTTTGTAATACAGCTTGAAGTCAGGCATTGTGACTTCCTCTGGCTGTTTGCGATCTTTCTTGATTCCATACAAATTTTAGGATTGTTTGTTCCAGCTCTGTGAAAAATGTTGATGTTATTTTGATAGGGATTGCATTGAATGTGTAGATTTCTATAGGCACCATACACATTTTATTTATTTTTTATTTATTTTAGTTTTTAAAAGATTATTTATTTATTTATTTGACAGAGAGAGACACAGTGTGAGAGGGAACAGAAGCAGGGGGAGTGGGAGAGGTAGAAGCAAGCCTCCTGCTGAGCAGGGAGCCCAATTCAGGGCTTGATCCCAGGACCCTGGGATCATGACCTGAGCTGAAGGCTGAGGCTTTAAACCACTGAGCCACCCAGGTGCCCAGGACACATATTTTAACAATGTTTCTTCTTCCAGTCCATGAACATGGAATGCTTTTCCAACTCTTTGTGTCTTCTTCAATTTTTCATAAGTGCTTTGTTGTTTCTAGAGTTTCTAGAGTACTCTTTGGTTAGGTTTATTCCTAGATATCTTATGGGTTTTGGTGCAATTGTGAGTGGGATTGTTTTCTTAATTTCTCTTTCTTCAGTCATGTTGTTAGTGCATTGTTAGTGTACAGAAATGCAACTGATTTCTGTGCATTGATTTTGTATACTACCATATTGCTGAATTGTTGCATGAGTTCTAGAAATTGTGGGGTGAAGTCCTAGCCTCAGCAATCAGACAACAAAAAGAAATAAAAGGCATTCAATTTGGCAAAGAAGAAGTCAAACTCTTACTCTTTGCAGATGACATAGTACTTTCTATGGAAAACTCAAAAGCTCCCCACATTTCAACAAACAGTTGGAATAGGTGGGCAGTGGCCTAAGGTACCAATTGCCACAGCATCTATCAGTGGTTAATGGCTTTCTACCTGTTATTGGCTAATAGTGTTTATTGGTTCTATCCTGGGAGAAAATCCCCAGTCTCTAAGGATACCTGGCATTAACAACTAGGATGGAAGATTCAGAAAAATCCAGGGCTTGGATTCACAAGTTATTCTTTGTTTAGTTACCTAAATGCATTTCTCCTCCTTTTTAAGATCCTAGTGTTAAGATAAGCTCTGATCATTTGCTTAGGCAGGACTTCCATAAATTTTTCTCCTCTGTTTTTACTGCTTTATTCATTTCAGCAGCAAAGTGAAACAGAATTATCCCTTTACTTATAAAGCTTCATTTGTTTTCCCAATTTTGGTAGTTTTTTTTTTTTTTTAACTTTCCAGTCTTAATATATGACCATAATTCTCACTTCACTTATTAGCGCGTTCTTGTCTGTCATTCTTTCCCAATGTCCTAATTCTCTATCTTACATTCTTAGTAATATATGAATTAATGAAAGTGTTGATGGTAGTATGGAGCCAAATGAAGGATCAGGTGAATATTAAAGGCCCCTTGCATCCCCCAGACAAAATGTATACACAATTTTATCTACCATTTCTGAGGTAGGAGCAATGTTCAGGCTTATTTCTGGATGGTCTTAAAAGGCAGAAACCCCAGATTAACATTGCTATGCATAGATAATTTTGCAACATCACAACTTAAAAGACATAATGAATCAGAGAAAAATAGTTATTTTTATTCTTACAAGCTGAATGAACTTGTTCTTACCAATTCACCTGCCCTACATAATTCATCCAGTAAAATGAGGTGGTTGGTATACTTGGTATCTGGATTCTCCTTAGCTCTGGTTATTAAAGATTCCATAACTCCAACTGCTAAACACTCTAACTTCATAACTGTGTATGATTCAGTAATATGTCTTCTCTGTTTATTGAGGTTAGAAATCCTATGCATTGAGTGTTAAAATATAACCCAAGGATGTGTTTTCATCAGAGAATGATCATATTATTACATCGTAGGATAGAAAGGTAGAAATGGATGGATAGAAAGATAAACAGATGATGATGATGATGATAGATAGATAGATAGATAGATGATAGGTAGATGATAGATCCATTGATCTCCAAAATGGGGAAGCAGGGAATTAATTGTAATGTCTTAAAAATCTTCTAGGTACTGTAATGAGATTAAATACTTAACATATATTGTCTCATCTGATCCTCACAAAACTTTTGTATAGTAGTACAATTTTATTTTATAGATGAAGAAATTGTATATCAGAGAAATTAAGTGGCATTCTCATAGTCATATGAGCATGAGTCAATATATGGCAGAGATGAGCTTCAGACTCATCACCCATCATTTTCTATCACCAAATTTTCCTAAAAGGAGTATTGGGTTAGAACAAAAACGTGAAAGAGAATAAATGGGTTATGATGTCACTTTTTTATAAAGAATTAAACAATTGTAAGAAAATGGTAATAGAGAGGCATAAAACTTAGGCACTCTCTACGTTCAAGTATGCGTGCACGTGCATGTGTGTATACCATAATATGTATCAATTGAACATTACTATTTTACCAATTGTTTTATAGGTATTATTATTTTTATTTTAAATTCTTGTTAGTTTTATTTACATTTTGATGTTACTTTTCATATAGGATTTTTCAGTACAGAGTAGCTGTTAACACAGCATCCCATGCAATTACCTGTGGTGGAAGCAGTGGCAGTCTTATAAAGGCAAGAAGCATACTCAAGTCATTGCATCGCCTCTGCATATCATACTTGACCCACATCATTAATGCATGGAAGATAGTTTCTTCATCAGGAACATTTACATCATCGCTGGCCAGGAGTTTATGGAGCTCCTCAGCGGGAAGCAGTAAAAATTCTTGATTTCTCATAACTTCCATTATGTTTTCCTGCAGGGAGAAAACATCTTGGCATAAATTTGACTTCACTTTGACTTAGCTGGAAAAGCATCTCAGAAAGAAATGAGAAAAGTCGAAAATAGCCTTTGTTCTCATTAGAACATAATCCTTGAGACTTAATCCTTCAGAAACTAGAAGCTGTTAAAATGAAAGCATTGTAATTGTAACTGAAGTGTAAATGTATCAGAGACAACACAGATCTTGTAATAACTGGAGGATTATAGTGTTGAGCTTTATGATGCAGGCAGAATGTACTAAGTGATTAAATTACTTAATTTTAGGTAGACTGCCATGTAAGATTTGGTGACTGTGAAGAGAGTAGCATTTCAAATTTTTTAAAGCTAGACTACATATACATGAATCAGAAAGTAGGAACAAAATTACATGGGGAGTAAGTAACACTATAAGATGCATCATTGTTTATTTAGAAGGGAAAAAACAGGATAGGCCTTAGAAGTCCCAAAAGCATATATGTTCCACCCTTTTATTACCTCTCAGACGTCCCTCCTCTCATGACAGTTTCTCTGGCTTAATTTAGATTCCCACTTATTTTCTTCCAGATTGCTGCCATAACCTTCTAATTACTCTGCCTGACTCTATTCTTAGCCTGTTTACTGTATCCTCTATAATCATGCTGGAATGATAGTTCTACAACATAAATTTCAGGGCATTCCTCTAAAGTTTTTGCTTGGTTTGGTTTGGTTTCCTTTTGTCTTTTGGCTCAGATCTCTTGGTTAAGTACACTAATTCTTTATGATCTGACCTCTTCCTTAGTTGAAGACTACAGTTCTTAACTTCTCTTGTGTTCTAGTCACCGTCACTTTTTCAGCTTGCCATCCTGTTTGACATGTCCCCCCTCTCTCATCTGTTGCTTAAAATGACCTTTTTAAAAAAGATTTTATTTCTTTATTTGACAGAGAGCGAGACAGGGAGAGGGGGAACACAAGCAGCAGGGAGGTGGGCAATGCTGGTGAGAGAGGGAGAAGCAGGTTTCCTGCTGAGCAGGGAGCCCAATGTGGGGCTCAGTTCCAGGACCGTGGGATTATGACCCCAGCTGAAGGCAGACGCTTAACAACTGAGCCACCCGGGTGCCCCTAAAATGACTTTTATGCACTTTGTTTTCTTAATTTCTGCCATTTTCCAAGTTTCAATTCAAAAGCTACTTGTTATATATGGAACTCTTGAGCCCTCTGTTCACTCATGTTGGATCTGGCTACCCCATCCACCATGCGTGCACAGTGCATGGTATTTAATATTCCTGAGACAGCAGTTACCAAACTGTGGCCTAATCTTCAGTGCCCTTAGGGGTGTTATCACCAACTTTAAGCTTCTTGAGACAAATTCACCTTGACAATTCACCTTGCTTATCTAGATCCTGGCACATAGCAGGTGAACAGTACATATTTACTGAATAGATGTGTTGGTGATTTTTGAGAAGAAAAATAAAATTTTGGAAATAGCACACAACAGTGCAGCAGTTTTCAAACACAATTTTAAAATGACTTGTCAAAGACCTTCTTACATGCTAGCAGAGAGGCTTTGGTGGCAGATATATGATTAGAGAAGACAGTGATCTGACTGGCTGCCTCTTTTGTTCCACCTCCTCCCATGTCTCAGTTCCAAGGAAGACAGAAGTAAGGTTTCTCAGATTATAGTTTTAAAGGCACAGTTGTGGTAGAAATCCCAATACATGCCTATTGTAGGAAAAAACCTGAAACAGATGGGACTAGATTTCTTTCCCAAAAGGCATGATGACTATGCTACGAAGCTAACCCTGAGTAGAAGATTCAGCCAATGGCTGTTAATCTCTATGTTAGAGCAGATTCAAGCCTATTTTCTAAAAGAGATCTAACCCACCTTTTGAGTATATCCTTGGAACTGAATCCAAGGCTTGAGGTGCTTTCAGCTGTCACAAAAGAATGTCAACTTTTACTTTTGTTCAGGTCATTTGTCCTATTTGTTTACATTTGATTGACATCACAGAATAGCTGATTTCCTGGACATTTTTATCCCCTGTGTTTCTTCTGTGCCTAATACAAGTACTATGCAAATTACAGTTGTCCAATATCTATTTAGTGAATTAACCAATTGAGTGTTCTGAGATGTGGGGCCACCAAGTTTCTCTAAAGGACTCTAGTAAGACAAAGATGTTTCTGAGGAATCTTTGAAAGATTTTTTGCCTATCCGTTTTTCCAGTTACTGAAAAATCTATGCCTCTACTAAATCACACACAGAATTGTAGGGCTAGACCATCAGTATATAGTATGGGATACCATAAAAAAATCAGGTCTATGAAACTCTTAGTGGTGTCCATCAAAGATCTTGTTTAAGGCATATTTCATTATATTTTACAGTTGCCTCTTTATGATGACCCTTGGGAGAAATTTCTTGCAGGTTTTAGTAGCAAGAATAATTGCACTTCTCCTGAGTAAATTGGTTTGCTTTTATCATGGATGTTGTAAATTATGAAATTGATCAGATTTGTCTTTTATTTGGCCTCTAGAAAACTTAACGTTAAATTGAAATCTATCTGTTAGGAAGGCTATAGCCTTTTATAGTTTGATTTCTTTTTCAGAAAGCTCCAATAATAGTTTCATTTAATATCACTACAGCAGATTATATTTATTTTCTTTTATCCCTGCATCTGATTTAGGGTATATTCTTATAACTTTATATCTTTGCTAGCCATACTACATTTTTGGGAATAAATCACGTGGTTTGTAAAAATGGCTATAAATAAACTGAACATTAGGAGCTAATATCAGATATTATTGGATCTCTCATACTGTTTCATATATTATGTTGTTTACTATTTTTTCTGTATGTACTTTAGAGTTCTAAAGTTCTCTTTGCTCTTTTTTGTTTGTTTTCTCCATCAAGTCTCCTTTTCATGATACCCTGCCTAACATTTTCCCATTTTGTGCAATCTAGTTTCTGGAAATTGTTTTAATTTCATTATGTTTGATTCACTAAAGAAAAAGCATAAATTTACACGAGCTGCCTTAACCTTGCTTGTGCACCTCAGGTAGCTCCTTGTGTGAGAACAAGTAGGGAGAGGCATCAAAATTCCCTGGCTTATTTACCTTTTGTACAATAACTTTAAATTTATTCAATAGCTCATTCTATATAGATTTCCTGAACATCTAACATATGGTCCTGGATAATTGTAGTGAGGAGAACAAAATGGATTTTCATCAAAAAGCTTACCACACATGGGGCACCTACAAAATGTGCAATACTTAGAAAATGACTTGTTGGGATGCCTGGGTGGTGCAGTGGGTTGGACTGCTGCCTTTGGCTCAGATCATGATCCCAGGGTCCTGAAATCAAGTCCCGAATGGGCTCCTTGCTCAGCAGGAAGCCTGCTTCTCTCTCCGCCTCTGCCTGCCTCTCTGCCTGCTTGTGTGCTCGTTCTCTCTCTCTCCTTCTCTCTGACAAATAAATAAATAAAATAAAATAAAATAAAGTAAAGAAAATGACTTGTCAACTCTGGAAAATCCAGTTTTTCAAATGGACCTAGAATATTAGGTAGGAGAGTAAATTAGAAAATGGGAAATGGAAAGATATAGTATTACACTAGGGCAAAGCATATAAACAAAGACATAATAGCAGGTAATATAGTATAAAGTGCCATATTTGGTATGTCAGTTTGATTAAGAATGAGCACAGAAAAGTTGTGAGAAATAATATTGACAGGGTGATTTAAACCATACAATGGAATAAATTTATTCAAAAATTTTGCAGTCTCTCCATTAAATGGGAATATATATATATACATATGTCTTTTACACATAGATTGAACTATTTATTTTAAAGGAAAATTTTAGCACCAAATTTAAGTTGCCACTACCTAAGACACAGACAATCTTTATTAATTACAACAAGATTCAATTCTACTATCTATTTTTTCTACTTCATAATACTTTAAATGGTTCTGCTATCTATGAAAAATTTACAATTTTGTTTTCTAAGCAGAATTTTGTTACCATTATTATTTAATTATTTCCTGAATTTGACATAAACATTTTCTAATATTTATTTTCTTTTCTCCCTTAATTATATTGTTGTCTTCCTCTTATCTTATTATTGGTATTATATCAATAATTTGAAATTCCAGTAGAAATTCATTTTTCTACATCACTTTGAAAGTTGTCTAACAATTAGTGGTCATATTGGTCAGGCAGTATATAAGTGAATCCTTTCAATGATCATATTTTAGTTATTGATTTAGTTTATAATTTGGATATTAAATTATAGTAAAATATTTCATTAATGTTCAAATAACTTCAACATAAGCTCTAACAGTGTTTACTTCATTAATAGTTACTACAAATACCATACATTATACACGCCATTATGGTTGAAACAAAGTAACTGCTTTGCTATGAATGTCTACTGAATTAAAATCTGTTTCACCATCTTTCACTTTGTGACCAGAGGTCAGTTAGAAGAACCTCCAAAAAGAAGAAGAGGAAGGAGAAAGAGGAGGGGGGGCGGGGGAAGGGGGAGGGGGGCGGGGAGGACGAGGAGGAGAAGGAGGAGAAGGAGGAGAAGGAGAAGGAGAACCTCCTCATCACTGCTTTCAATATTATGTTGGGAATGTTAATCCTTTGCCAGACTACCACAGAATCTCTGGCTTGATTCCAAATCACCAGAGGCTATGGGATTCATTTAGTTGCCCATTTAAAAAGTTATTGGTTAGAAAGATATATTCTTAGGAGGCTCATATATCAAATAAATGGAAAACTAAAAGGTGATCTTGAGAATTGCCCTACATCTTCTGATTGAGGCTCATTATATAAGTATGAAAATGTAAAGTTTGGGTCTAAAGTCTGAATTACAAAACTATAATTCCTTGCATCCTTTGCAAGGAAATTTTTGAGAATTTCTGGTATATGAATGATTCTACTATTGTCAAGGACAAGACTGAAAAATGTGTACCTTGACTTCTGAAGCAGAAGTTACATCATGTACCAGATTGAGTAGTGTCTCCCAAAACTTCACATCCACTTGGAACCTCATAATGTGACCTTATTTGGAAATAGGGTCATTGTAGATGTAATTAGTTAAGCTCAGTTAAGGCCATCCTGGATTAGAGTGGGCCCTAATCTAATTACTGGTGTGCTAAAAGACAGAAACAGGGACACAATGATGAGAATACCATGTGAAGACAGAAGTGACAGAGGGAAGAAGTCCATGTGAAAATAAAGATAAAGGTCATGGTGCCACCAGCCAAGGAATGCCAAGGATTGTTAAGAACCACTAGAAGTTGGAAAAGGCAAGGAAGGGTTCTTCCCTAGAACCATCAGAAAGAGCGTGGCTCTGCTCACATCTTAATTTCAGAATTTTAGACTCTAGTACTATAAGAGAATAAATTTCTGTTGTTTTAAGCTCTCTTAGCTTTTAATACTTCATTATTGCAGCCCCAGAAAAATAATAAGTATCATAAGAGAAAGTAAAAAAAAAAAGATAGTTATGTTAAAAACTCTCACATAAGTATGATAATTAGCCCCCCCCTTTTTTTAAAGACTTTATTTACTTATTTGAGAGAGACAGAGACAGAGATAGAGATATGGAGAGAAAGCACAAGCTAGAAGGAAAGGGAGAAGCAGTTTCCCCGCTGAGCCGGGAGCTCAACATGGGGCTCGATTCCAGGACCATGGGATCATGACCTGAGTTTAAGTTAGGTGCTTAATTGACTGGGCCACCGAGGCACTCCTAGTCCCAATCTTTTAAATTATAATTTCTAGGCTCTTTATTTTAGAGAATGATGCCTTTAAGAAATATAACATTTCCAATTATCCAAAGGAGTGTTGGCCTACTGTTAAGATCTGGATTGATCTATACATAGATATCTATATATATAGACAGATATATCTATCTATAGATGATAGATATATCATCTATATATCATATATATATCTGTCTATATATCATATATCATCTATCATCTATATTCCTTTATGCCTTTAGAATTTAAATTCTCTAAAAGTGCAGGTTGGGAAGAGATACCTCTTCCAGTTATCAAGGGCTTCTTGTATCAGCTACCTTAAAGTTGTTATACTGATATATTGGTGTCAAGACTAACCCTTTCATGTTAAAACTAATTTTCCCAGGCTTTTGATTATTTGCCTTGTCTGAATTTTTAATTTTTTCAAGGATTTTATTTATTTATTTGCCAGAGAGAAAGAGAGATCACAAGTGGGCAGAGAGGCAGACAGAGGGGTTGGGAGAAGCAGGCTTCCCACTGAGCAGAGAGCCCGATGTGCAGGACCCTGAGATCATGACCTAAGCTGAAGGCAGAGGTTTAACCCTCTGAACCACCCAGGCACCCCTGAATTTAAAATTTTTAATACCTGTGTTAAAGTTGCTGCCTGTACTCTTGAATACTACTTTAGAGTTCAAACAGAACAGAGACTCATTAGGAGAGAGTCACATCTTGTTATTTTATAGATGAGAATGTAGAGGCAGAAGGAGCTCATACATAGCCAAAGTAAGTCTGGGATGAGGAATTCAGTCTCTTGTCCTATTACATTACCTGGACTATCTCCTTTGGTTAGGTTCCCCTTCTTGTTCTCCTTTGTTCATCTAGTTTAGATTTACTGTCTTACTTTGATCTATGCAACATGTATGCACCCTGATTCTTAAGTGTTCCCCTGAACCTGTTTCCACCTCTTTCTTGGTGTATCTGAGTTCCATGAAGTTGCATAGTGATTATGGGGAATCAACATACTACTACTGACTTGGAGAGTTGGTCAGGATTTAGATCCCAACCCTGCTACCCACTGGCTGTATGATGAAGAAGTTGGATTCTTTGTAAATGGGATAAAAATAGTATCCGCTGTAAAGCACTGTTGTGAGGATTAATTGTGAAGATTAAATTAAATTTACTGTTCTTAAAGAAGGATCAGACACTCAGCAAGTGTGACAGAAGCATTAGCCAATACTACTCTTCCTCTGAGCCTACCCTTTACTTCAGCCTCCCATTGTTAGATGTATTGTCTACATTCACATTGCTCTATATTCCCTATTTTCTTTACTGATCATTTAGTCAACAAAACTTCATCGAGTATTTTTTTCACTACCCAGTATATTTATAATACTAAAGAACATTGAGAATAAAGAGGAAAGTTCTGGCTCCTAAGAAACATACTTTCTAATGAGAATGAAATTACAATGTTATAAGAGAAATATATACATTTTATGAGGAGAGAAAAAAAAATAGGGGATTTAATGAAGTCAAAGGAATAAGAATGAAGGGAATAAAGCAGGCCCAGGAAGAGTTTGAATTAGGAGATACACAGCTTTCCTCTCTGGAATAGCAATTCCCCAAACAAAGAAATGTTTCTCACGGATTCAGAGTCCACAGAGAACCAAAGAAATGTTGCTGGCATATGGTATAATTCTCATATCATTGGCTACCAGGTTTAAAAACAAGAATTTCTATGACCTCATATAATCTCAAATTGGAAACAATCTTTGAAGTTACTTAGTTTAATGTATGCTCCATATACTTTTTTGTATATTTTCAATGATGGAAGTATTTTCAATGATGGGAGACCCATTATCCTGTAAGAAAGCCCATATCATTGCTGAGTAGCCCTGTCAGAAAATTGCCTCATTTTGAAGTAAAATCTGCCTTATAATTTTCTTACATTAATTCCAATTTTTTATTCTGTTGATCAGCTATTCAAATATTGAGGATTTTATTTTTTCTCTCTTCTATCGTGCCTCTTAAAGGCTAAAGAACGATCATTCTTTAATTTCTCTAAATGATCTTAATCTTCAAAACCAGAAAATGATGCTACAGTAAAAGATAAAATTTTTGCTGAATTTCCCCTGAAATACATGCATTCTTTTCTTTTTCCTTCAACAATGAGAACAAATAAAACAAAAATAAAAAATATTTTTATGAACTCTGTTGTTTATTTACATACAACTTTTTAATCTTTCCCAAGAACATTTTCCAAATAATTGCAGGAAAAACAAGTATTAAGCAATCACTGTATAAAAATATAATTTCAATCATGTATATGGTTTGTATAGGTGTGTATATATGCACACATATATAATTACTACTATTTAGATAATAAAATGAGGAAAAAATGTTCAAAGAGTTATCAATGTATATAACAGTGTTTTTCTTGTCAGTGCTTAGGAAATGACTATGGAATAGAATTCTTTACGTATTTGAATTATATATCAGAACCTTTCTTAATAACAGTATATTGTAATGGCCACACATATTTTATTTTATATATATATATATGTATTCTTTTGAGTTTTCTTTAGCTACAGGAAAATGACCGACATCCAAATCTGCCAGACTAAAGTGAGCAGTCAGTTACCAATTTCTTTATTAAGTCTTTTCCGTCTATTAAGTGCGGTTACTTCAGTGGTAGCAACTTTTTCCCCCCAAAATATTAGAGTATCAATGTTAAAATGAAACATTTTATAACAATTCCAAAAGTGTGTTCAGTATCAGAAATTATTTCTGATGGTCATCTTTCAAGATTATCATATGGAACAAAAAATAATTTTGTTATTTTAAGTTCCTTAAAAAATATGAGTCTATGACTCATACATTTTGACATTGTCTTTTCTGAAAAAATGTTGCTAAAGGGGTAAGATAACTTAGAAATTACAGTGGGAAGAGCAATAATTCTTCAGTAAGAAGGACTGGAGAGAGATCCCATTCTAATACTCTCTGGTCAGGGTTTCCCAGACAAAGGCATTTCATTACTCCAAAATATTATCTCCTCACTTTGAAAGTGGGTTTTGTAACAACACCTAGTCTGTAAACCTTTTCTGATTTTCTTTTGAGCACATTGAACTTAGAAGGAAATAAGCCCTAAGTTTACAATGTTATGCAAACTAAACAACTACTTCCACTGGATTCTTCAACACTTGTAATAATTCGGTCTACTTTTGATACTGGAAATATACTGTTTGAAAACATAAGTATGCAATATATATTATCTACTAATACATAGAAGAGGGAAGAAGGGAGCATGTACAAATCATTTATAAACTTCACTACCAAAAAACAGGCCAGTCAGCTAAACAGTTCTACTTCCATTTTTTTTTTTTTTGCTTAACAGAAAAGTAGCTAACCATTCCCAAACCTATTAATTGCTTTGCACACTGTGTAATACTATGCATGCATAAATTATTAGAGTAGTAGTATTGATTTTTATAATTTAATGTTAGGCACATTTACTCCTTGATAGAGTCCAAACCTACCTGACCTCCCCCCTTCTTCATAAATTGCTCTACATCAGTATTTGCCTAGTTTCTTTTTGGTGTCTTAGAGATATCATAGAGAGTAGCAGCAGACAGAAAAGTTAGGAGGAATGTGAAAATCTCTGCACAGTCTTTATGAAAGTCACAAATTTGTGCCAGCCCAGGGAGAAATGGTATCACTGCCAATTAAATCAGGGGGCAACAGCATACCTAAGACTTCAGAACTGTTTCTTTCCACTGCAGCCAAGTGTCCAGGACACCTACCTGATCACATAAACTTTTTCTTAAAGGAATTACAATGCCTCATAAAAACATAAAAATAACGATCCTCTACAACTCTGCAAGAAAAACAGAATTTTAACACAAGATAATAAATATTCTGTTTTACTTGCAGGGACATCTTTCAGAAAATTGACTAAAAGAATCTTCTTTGGTGCATAAAATGTATATGGTAGTGCTCATTCTGTGCTTTCAGGAAATTGAAAGAAAGCTTATCCCTTATCATAACAGAAAATAAATTTTTTCAAGATCAAAAAGGATTGTTTTGTCAACCTGTATTTATACAGTCTTTTGTTCTTATGTTTGTAAGCATAAATGATTCATCAAGAAAACCTGTTATATGCATAATCTAAAATAGCCAGAGAGTTGGGGCAAAAAGTATGTGCAGAAGAAAAGGAGTGAGTATGGAAGTTGCTTATATAACCACAATGATTAGTTTGTAGTTAAAAGCAACACTAGCATTCTGCAACAAAGAATACATTGCAGTTTTGCAATCTTAAGGTCTAAATGGTCTCTAAAGAAGCATGTAAATTTTTAATTATAACTTTGCATTCATTTATTGCTTAATAAAAGGATTTAAACTATTTTCCTTCTGGGGTGGACTAATTTACTAGCTGCTTACAACCAACGTTAAAAATTACAGCATGTATATTCTCTTATATTTAACCTATTTTAAAATTTTTAAACAGCAAACATAATTGTAATTGTTGTCAAAAAAGTCAAGTAAAAATGAAAAGCAAGCTATAAAAATTCTCCCATGAAAACTGTAAAATGGAAATGAATGAAAGAGTATACATTATGTAAAATAATTGGAATAAAGAGGATAATCCCCTTAGTAGTTATATAAATGTATAATAAATTTTCCTTCAGTTTGCCAAATAATTGAGCACATGCCATTTTCTCCCCGAAAATAAAGGAACCATTAGCTACATTAGAACATGCATGTTTAAATACAATGCATTAAATATGAAAGTTGGTGCCAAACATAATTCCATGGGATATTATTATATTTTATAAATGAGATGCAGTAAAAAGAGTCAAGAACTACCATGAATCCCAGATAATGAGTGAGTGGCCAACATAAATAAATTTTTTTCTTCATTCCTACATTCCTCCACCCTGAATTTTAGTGGAATCCCATAAAAACCACCTGAACATCAGCGATAATATGGATAGATGGTAATTCAACCGAAAGCATTATACATAGCTCCAAACTTGTAATATACCAATCATGTTGCAAATATTTTAAAATTTGTGATAATAGGAAAGATACAGCAAAGATGTAAATTACCATTGTGTATTAAGAGCCTTAGGGTATATCAAATGGATAAAATCATGTGGTCTTTTATCTAAAAATGCTTGATTAAAAACTGTATAACTTTTTATATAAATTGCATTACATATATATATATATATAATTTTAACAAGACATTTTAATGCAGTCTTTGTCGAAAAGTGGGATCTTATGGGATCATGTGTGGAGAACTTAACACCAAGAACTTAACACCACCATAAGGGCCTACCTGATCCCACTCCCACCAAGACCCTTATCTCATTTTTCCCCTTCCCCTTGCCTTGGGATGATATTATAAGACCTATTAAAGAGTAGTCAGAGGATTAAGAGTTGTATTTAAGGCCTGTGCCCTACTACCTGGCAGCTAGAGGGAACCAAAACAAAATAAAGACACTAAATAAGTAAAAAAATATTGGCCAGGGTGAAGGAATGTAAGAATGAAAAAAAAATATATTTATGTTGGCCAGTCACTCATTATCTGGATTTCAGTATACTGGCTAGGAGTTGATTTTAACAGGATTATGCCCTACTGTAAATGAGCTGGTGATGTTAGAACTTTATTAGCATAGTATTGAGGAAGACAACAGAAGTCAGAAGGAGGTGGAAATATTAAAACAGATTATTTAGGGGCACCTGCGTGGCTCAGTCGGTTAAGTGTCTGCCTTTGGCTCAGGTCATGATCCTAGGGTCCCGGGAATGAGTCCTGCTTTGGACTTCTTGCTCATCAGGGAGCTTGCTTCTCGCTCTCCTTCTGCTGCTCCCCCATGCTTGTTCTCTCTCTCCCACAAAAATAAATAAATAAAAATACTTAAAAAAAATAAAAGGGATTATTTTAAAGAGCTGAATATCCTTTCATTTTATGCTTCTTGGAAGGGCCTGTAAAATGATGCTGAAGAGGGCACCATTAAATTAAGAAGCCATAGTTAGAAGTGCTATCTTCTTCCTGGAGTTTAATATCACTGGGAATATTGATATTCCAGAATGGAAGAGTCTAGATGGGAGCAGTTAATCATCAGAAGCAAGATGCATATAATAAAAATAAAGAGCAGGGTGGTCTGCCTGTCATATAGATTTCCTAGATCCCTGAGAATCTATGGAATTGATCTTTAGGTATGTTGGGGTTAAAATAATGGGCTTTTCCTCAGAGAATTGCTTCCTTTGTAGAGGAAGAAAACGTGATAGCTGGGGATAAGATCCTGGATATTAGCTACTGAAATGACTAATTCTAGCCGGTACAATCTCTAGATCAATATAGGTTGACAGGTTCAGAATCTACTAACTTCAGAATGAGAGCTCTTGAGAAGTATACCACCACAAGTATATACAATAAATTTCCCTCTGATCCTTCCTTCATTGGATCTGCAGCCTTTGCTAGGATAGATGAGCACTGAGAACGGGAAACTAGATACCTTTGAAGACTGTTTGATAAGAGGTTTGTGGTGACATTGCAATGTCATAATGGCTTTTTGGGTATAGTGGGGCCTATAGAAGCTGCATGAAAATGAAGTTTTGTCTCACTGTGGGTACAGTGGTTCTATAGACCTTCTCTGTGATTACCTTCTGAGATATAAATGTGTAATTAAGATATGCTAACAGCTGGCAGAGCTCTCTCATTAATTCCCTCATGTGTTAGAACAGTGATTCTCAAGTTTTTGAATGTATCAGAATCTGGAGGCAGACCTGGCTACATGATTTGTGAGGCACTATGCAAAGTGAATGCAGAGCCTCTTTTTAAAGGAGCATGAAAAAAATGCTATTAAAGATACATACAAAGCTTCTTCTTTTCTTCTACTGTCTCACTTTTTATGTCTTTGGTGCTTTTTATTTGCTATTTGCTTTTTAGTTGCTAAAAAAACAAAATTTTAAACTACTAGCATGGATTTTACTATCCATCTTTACATTGTAAAATGTTAGTTTTAAGTGCCATTAGCAGAGAACGGAAATCATATGCAGAATCATGAAAATTACAAGATTTGTACTTTGTCACTCATCTCTGAAGAGTGTCAGGAGTTGGCCTGAAGAGTGTCAGGAGTTGGCCAAAAGAAATAAACAGAAGCCAAACTCAGGAAGGATTGGAAAGAGGAGAGTGCATCCCCTCAGGCATGGAACCTAACCTAGGTAGTGCTCCCAGGTGTGGGATAACCTTCCTAGTTGCCTAGGGGCATTATTATCTGGCTACTGACTAGAGAAAAGCTTAGTTCTCAATTCTCATTATCAGGAAAGAACAAAAGAAGTTTCTCTTTATACCACAAAAGTGGCAGTACATTGTTATAATCACAGAACTCTTGTTATAACTATTTTCTGCCATAATAGGGTCTACAAAAGCCTTGACTGTCCTAACATTCCACAGAGCATTACAGGTAGCCACCCTACTGATATCATCATACTATCAGATTCAGTGATTAGGAAGTGGCAAATATTTTTGATAACCTAGCAAGACTCCTGTCTGCCAGAAGGCAAGGGCTAAATACCATGAGTTTACAAGGATCTGCTGAATCTGTGGACTTTTCAATAATCTTATAGTCTGTAGTATAGCAGAAGAACTTCTCTACATAGCAAGTCATAGTCCTTCATAGATCCAACCAGTGAAAATGAGACTTAACATTTATTAGGTTCCTCTGACCTTTTTAAAGGTCATAGGAATATGATTCAAGTCTATGTGTTGGTTGGCTATATGTTTCTTTTTCTTTTATATATATATATATATATATATATATATATATATATATATTTATTTATTTAAATTTATTTTCGGTGTTCCAGAATTCATTGTTTATGCACCACACCCAGTGCTCCATGCAATACATGCACTCCATAATACCCACCATCAGGCTCACCCCTCCCCTCCAAAACTCTCAGTTTGTTTCTCAGAGTCCACAGTCTCTCATGGTTCCTCTCCCCCTCCAATTTCCCCCAACTCACTTATCCTCTCCATCACCCCATGTCCTCTGTTATTCCTTATGCTCCACAAATAAGCGAAACCATATGATAATTGAGTGTCTCTGCTTGACTTATTTCACTCACCATAGTCTCTTCCAGTCCCATCCATCTTGATACAAAAGTTGGGTATTCATCCTTTCTGATGGAGGCATAATATTCCATTGTATATATGGACCATATCTTCTTTATCCATTTGTCCACTGAAGGGCATCTTGTTTCTTTCCACAGTTTGACAACTGTGGCCACTGATGCTATGAACATTGGGGTACAGATGGCCCTTCTTTTCACTACATCTGTATCTTTGGGGTAAATACCCAGTAGTGCAATTGCAGGGTCATAGGTTAGCTCTATTTTTGATTTCTTAGGAAATATCCACACTGTTTTCCAAAGTGGCTGCACCAACTTGCATTCCCACCAACAGTGTAAGAGGGTTCCCTTTCTCCACATCCTCTCCAACACATGTTGTTTACTGTCTTGCTAATTTGGCCATTCTAACTGGTATAAGATGGTATCTCAATGTGGTTTTGATTTCAATTTCCCTGATGGCTAGTGATGATGAACATTTTTTCATGTGTCTGTTAGTCATTTTTATGTCTTCTTTGGAGAAGTGTCTGTTCACATCTTCTGCCCATTTTTTGACATGATTATCTGTTTTGTGTGTGTTGAGTTTGAGAAGTTCTTTATAGATCTTAGATATCAGCCCTTTGTCTGTACTGTCATTTGCGAATATCTTCTCCCATTTCATGGGTTGCCTCTTTGTTTTATTGACTATTTCCTTTGCTGTGCAGATCATGATGAAGTCCCAATTTTTGCTTTTGTTTCCAAAGGCAAAGGAAACAAAAGCAAACATGGCTATATGTTTCTAATGGAGCTAGAGTATGCAAGTCCCAGTTACTGTGTAAGCTTCTCTCCATTTGTACCATCTGACCAGACATTCAATTAGTTCTGGAAGTAGCCATGGTCGATAAGAATGTTGGGAAGAGAGTCTGTCAAGTTTCAATGATAAAATCGTAGTTCCAACTTCTAAAGTTCTGTACCAAGACTACCCAGTGCAATCAAGAATTGTTTTCTGCTTGAAAAAAATAAGTCTTGGAACACTATTGGGCTCAATTGATGACCAAGGATTTTACCAAGGAACATTCAAGGGTTATGAAAATTGTTTTGGTGTTATTAAATTCACTGGATGGTAATGAGAAGTAATCATAGAAACCATCCATTGGAGAGTGGAATTTTCCAAAGGAAGCATTGCACTTAAACCAGGCATAAGCAAGGTCTAAAAATCTCTAGTAAGTGCCTGCCTATTCCTCAATTCACATGGATGGCCTGGGGTCCTTATAATAAATTTATGGAAAAGGAAAGAATTCAGTCCTAGTTTAGGAAAGGTTGGCATGGAATACTAGTGCTAGCCCGGACAGCAGTGAAAGGAAATATTTTCATAGGCAAAGCTATGAACAGTATACTTAGGTGCCTACTTTGTATGAGGAGAGAAAGATGGTCTAAGTCATACATGGACTTCTGACCACTGACATATAGCCTGACAGTTTGGTGAGAAGCCTGAAAGGAAAAAAATCAGTGGCAAGGAGAAGTGGGATAACTTAGATCAGTAAATCCCCTGGAGTGATTATAAAGTAAGAATATTTCTTGAATGCTTGACAGGCAGCATCCACTAAAGGAGGCTCTTAACATAATTTATGCCATGGACATGAGTTATCTTCTTTCCTTAGCTATCTTAGTATTACAATGGGGCCATAAAAAGATGACCATGATAGCAAAGATAGAAATTATACACAGGTCTGAAAACACGAGCTCTCCCTCAACAAAGCTGATCTAGTTATATCACTGTTAATTTCTAATATGGCACAGTCCTTTGGAGAAGACAGCTAGCCAGTAGGAAAGTGCATTATAGATCCACTTCTACGTTGCAGGAAGCAGACATTCATATTTTCCAGAATTCATACATATGCTGGACATAGGTTTTGATCTTGGGATACTCAGCACCATCCTATGTCCTGGAGAATTCCTGATCCAATTTACAGTATGATTGACAAAATTATGACTGACAAAGTTGCCATAGAAAAAGAAACCTATTTTATAGAACAGGCAATGCAACAATGGGCTCCTGAACATGAGATTCGTTGGTTTTACCATATGCCCCCCTAAACATCTGGCATGAAGAATGGTAGAATAGAATGCCCAAGGCTTGAATGAAGCACCAGCTTTGGGCATAACATCACACATGGTTGGGACATGGTACTCCAAGATATAGTATATAAATTAGATCAATGCTGATATTTAAGTCTGCATCCCCATTTGTTAGAATTAATGGGTTAGGGGGGTAAAAAAAGATTTGGGATTAGTCTCACTGTTACCCCCAGTATCTCACTTGTGAAAGTATATTTTACTTCTCTACAACTTCAGGATTTGTTAGGCAAGAGATCCTGGGTCCTAGTGAAGGGGCACTTCTGCCCTCTGAATAGACACAGTAAGAGTTTCCCTGAACTAGAGTGTGGGATTACTGACTGGCTAAGCAGAGCTGGTTAACACAATTTTGAAGAAAGAGAGAGAGAGAGAGAGAGAGAAATAATGCACAGTGAAACAAAAATTGAGTTCTGAAAACAGAAGATATATTGGCAGATAGTTTTCTTCCCATTTATCCCCTCGATGGACAGACCTGAGCCATAGTGGGGTTCCACATGGTCTCTTTGGAAGACATTTCTCATTACTAAACTATCAATTGTGTTTGTTAAGCTGTGAACACTTCACAGATGTACTAACTGATATTTGCTTTCCCTCCTTCCTAGCCTCCTTTCCCTTTTCTCCTCAATTTTGCAATCCTGAGATTGTATATCCCAACAAAACCTTGACCCATTAATTTTGTTTGGATTTTGTTAGGATTCTGTTTTCTAGGGAAAACAAAGATCTTTCCTCTTTGAAGTGAAGTAATTAAGCAGTAATCCAAATATCACCATAAACATAAACCAGAAACTCACAGAATGTTTACATTTGTCAGACAGTTATGGAAACCCAAGTTCAGCTGCCAATTGCTGGAAAGGTCAATACTTAGGAGATAGGTTTTGAATGGAAAGGAATATGAACTTTATTCAGGAGGCTGGCCACCTGGGGAGAAGGTGGCCTTTAATCAGGTAAAGGAGTGCAGTGGTCTGTGACATTTCTCTTCTCTTTTCTCTTTTTAAAATTTTTTTTTTACTTATTGGGCAGAGAGAGAAATCACAAGTAGGCAGAAAAGCAGGCTCCCTGCTGAGCAGAGAGCCAGATGCAGGCCTAGATCCCAGGACCCTGATATCATGACCTGAGCCTAAGGCAGAGGCTTAACCCACTGAGCCACCCAGAGGTCCCAATGGTCTGTGACATTTCTTGATTACTTGTAGACTCGATGATGTCAGCTAGAGGGTTATTTCAGTGTTTGGAGGTTGTGCAAGGAGTTCTAGTTCCTTGGTGCTGGGGGCAGGGGTGGGATGGGTTGTGCAAAAAGATCTGTTCCTTGGTACCCAGGGGTTGTGCAAGAGAGCTCTGTTCTTTCTGCAAAGAGGGGCAAGGTCTACAGATGTGCAAAGGGAGGTCAGTAAAATCATTCACGTGACCTTAAAAAAGAAAAACATTTTGCTAAAAGATTGTTGGGCTAATCAGAAAGCTAAGGGGGCTTCAAAGAGACTTGCTGGCCTCTGTGGCCTGGCAGCATTCTGGTCCTTTTATTCCCCAAGGCCAGTGATCTGTAAATCTCAAAGAAAGTAAACTAGTTCTGTTACAGATCAAGGGCCTTAAGAAGGGCCAGCAAGAAGTATGTAAGACCAGCTACAGTGCTGTTACAAGACACTGTGTATGCAAACTGTTGACTAGAATGGAAATAACACTTACAGAGTATTATTATATAAGGAAACTACTTACAATATTTTATATTATAATGTTTTTGTCTTGTATTTTAATGCCTAATTGTGAAGGCAGAAATAAATGAAAAAAATGCACCATTTGAAAATTGTCAGGGGCAATATAAATAATATTAATGTACCTAGTACTTATTTTACTATGACAGGCACTTTATTCATATATCTTATTTGGTATTCTTTCTTTGCATAAGTAACGAGGCTCGTAGAGATTAAGAGACTTATCCAAGGATACATACCTAGATTAGTGGTTAATTTAAACCTAGAATCAGGTATCTTTAAACCATTCCCCTTTGTACTTAACTTTGTTTGGGATGGGATTATATTATCAAGGACTAGGGTAGGTATAGATAAATTCCCATATATGAGTTGGCTAATAAATAAAACATATAATGAAAAGTTATAGAAAAGTTACAAAAAATATGAAAGACAGAAATGTATATGATATGCTTGGGGGACAATGACAATCTTTGTCAAGGATAAGCAGATGACATACTTGAGGAGAGCGAACGAACAAGGTAGAGTGAGCAGAGTGGAATTAGGTGTAAGAGGCTGAATGCCAGCCTAAATCTGGACATCAGTTTGCAGTCTGTTTACCAAATACATCAATGCTACTTTTGGCAGAAACGAAGATGTTGAAGAAAGACTTCTCATCTGGTAAAGTACAGAGGGTTTTTATAAGACTGATTGCTTTTGAAGTAACAAGGCATAATATAGGGGAACTATTTAGCAGGAAGCTAGAAATAGAAGTTCATGAAAAGGTAAGTTTTGGACAGACAGGACCTGGAGTCATTATAATTGGTAGACAGTCGAAGACCTTTCATAGTTTGGCCAACATGGCTGATTTAAGGGAAAACGGAAGAAAAAGAGATATTCATGAACAGGGGACACCTGGGTGGCTCAGTCAGTTTAAGCAGCTGCCTTAAGCTCAGGTCATGATCTCAAGGTCCTGGGATCGAGTCCCTCACTGGGCTCTCTGCTTAACAGGGAGCCTACTTTCCCCTGCCTGCTGCTCTCCCTGTCCTCTCTCTCTCTCTCTGACAAATAAATAAATAAAATCTTTAAAAAAAAAAAAACAAAACAGAAAAAGGAAGCAAAATAAAATTTCAATGACAGTTGAATTAACATGCTGAAAAATGTTGAAAGTTGAAGGAGAGTACAAACAGAACAAACCTGGGGGTGCCACCGTAGCTCAGTAGGTTAAGGTCTGCCTATGGCTCTAGTCATGATTTTTGGGTTCTGGGATTGAGCCTAGTATCCAGCTCCCTGCTTAAGCAGAGAGCTTGCTTCTTGTTCTCCCTTTGCCCCTCCCCCCTGCTCATGCTCTCTCTTGCTCTTGCCCTATCTCAAATAAATAAAATCCTAAGAAAAAAAGAAAGGAAACAGAAAACCCATAGATTTGCCATTACTGTCCTTAAAGAGCACTTTTCAGCAAGACAGTGAGTGTAGAAGCTTTATGGTAAGAATTTAAAGGCCCAATAATGAATTTAGTGCTAGCAGAAATAACACGATTTGGAGAGAACTACAGCTCTAGAAATAGAGAATTCAATACCCTGGTTTTACAATACATTTTTTTTTTAAAGATAAGACTCATCTACTTGACTAAATCCTTGATAAATATCTCAAACCTTGGACAACTTAGGTGTTTAGCATGCATTTTTTTTTTTTACAATAAATACTTATTCGAGCCTCTTACAATGTAGGGAGAGGAACCTGCTGAAGAGAAACTGAATACAATTATAAGAAAAGAACTCAAATAAGAGTAAGAAGAAAACAGAAGCAAATAATATCACAAAAAAAAAGAAAGAAAAGAAAAGAAAAAGGAAGAAAGAAAGAAAAGAAAAAATCATGTAAGAGTGATAGTAATGATTTTAATCAAAACTTCAAAAAACAAACGTGTCAATTTTTTAAAATGAATCTTTGGGAGCGCCTGGGTGGTTCAATTGGTTCCACATCTGGCTCTTGATTTTGGCTAGGGTCGTTGTCTTGGGGTTGTGGAATTGGGCTCACAGAGGGCTCCACACTCGAAACTGCACTGTTTGTCCCTCTCCCTACCCCCAATTGTGCACACTCTCTCTCTCCTTCTTTCTAATAAATAAATAAGAATAAATAAATAAATGAATAAATAAATAAATAAAATGAATTTTTTGGCTGTTAGTTCTGAGATTTTATTACTGGACACCTGTAGAATTCCAAAGGATGGAGAGTAAATAAAAATGGAAAGTACACTGACCAGCAGAGCAATGAAGTCGAAAGAGCACCTATAATCTAAAACACAGTATTAAAGAAAATACAGATTAAAATATTCAACTGAACCCTGGTGGGCTTGTATCAAAGATCATGATACTATTTCTTACAATTTTCATGCATATTTAAAGGAATGCTTACTACTTTCTGAGGTTAGCACCAGCATTGTATGGAAATGCTGAATCACTATATTGTACTCCTGAAACTAACAGTACACTGTATGTTAACTAACTAGAATTTAAATAAAAACTTGAAAAAAAATAGAGTGCTTACTATGTGCCCTATGTACTTAAAGAGACATGCTGGAAATTATCAAGGAATACCATGTTTTATTTAGTTTTTATAGCAGAAATGTAACTGTGCTATGGTCTCCTATTGATATGTAAAACAGAAATAATTTTTTATATTTAATTTTTATATAAATTATATTTACATTTAATTTTTTATATAGGTGAATACTAGAAAAAAGACTCTATAAAAGATTTATGAAAATAATTTTATCTGCATTATTCCATGAGAAAAATTCATTAAGATTAGAGGTTGAAACTTTGCTGAAGATGAGAAATATGAAAGTAGAAGAATCCCTTATAAAGTTACCTTGTTTAAATTTTATGAGTCTCAACCAGGGTATTATTAGGGAGAGCTGAACTGATCATTATGAAGATTCTCACCTTGAGAATAATAGAATTTGAATATTAGAAGAAATATACATATATTTCACCTAGATTCCTATTGTACAAACCTTTCTTTGATATCCTCATAAATCTCCAATGTTCCTCATCCCTCCAATTAAAAGGAATGTTCTAGCAGCTGAAGGAGCTGACACCAACCATTACAAAAATCTCTAAGCAGAATTCAGGTCATTTTCCATGCATCTTATTCCTATTATTCCTGGTACCATTTGAGGACGGAACTCCATAGGATAATTGAGTGACTCACAGTTTACACATATTATTCTCACAATGGCTCTAAAAAGTAGAAACCTCTTTGACTTTCCATGTTTGCCTTTTGGGGACACCCAAGCAGAGAGAGTAAAATATTCTAAATTTACACAGATTGTAGATGAGAAGGGCTTCACAGGTTTTCATTCTGGCTCCAACATTCACACTTAATCACTACTAAGTCATGTTGTCTCTCAGTATGGCTTAAATAAAATGCTTCTGAACTACTTTGAATTTGTATCAATTATCTTAATATAATTTCTTTAATATCTTTATTTATATTTTATTTATTTATTAGAAAGAGAGAGAGTTTATAGTTAATCTGTTTTCTGTAATAGCTCCTGTAGCTATTGTACAGTTTCTGTAATAATGGAATGTCTTACTAAAACAACTAGAAAAAAAGAAAACTGGCTATCTCATGGTTATCCAGAAAAAGAAATTGAGAGAACAGTTAAAATTGCTTTTCTTACATTCTTCCTATGTTGAGTAAATTCAATTTGTTCCATACCTATAACCTACATAAAACACATTAAAAATAATTATATGGATTGGTTCAGTTTCAGGTTTGTATAATGTTCATGAGAAGTCTTCAAGCAAAAATCTTGTCTAATGCCACAAAATGTGAATATAATCTAGAAGCTGATTTTTCAAATGTGGTGTGCTGATCATGTGTTTACTTTTAGTAACAATGCTGATAATATGGCAGCATTGTTTGAGTTTCATAAATTTTAATCACTATCCTTTAATTTTTAATTCAGTTTTTAAAATTGCCTGTGGGGGAGAGCACCATGCACTGTAATGTGGGGATGATCTTTCTTCTGTTTATGTTCTAAATTGGCCAAATGCTAGAGCTGGTTGGATATCAATTGTAGTTATTAATATTGAAAATTGAATATGGTGACTTCTTTCTATCTTTTATTTCAAAGCACTTATTGATGATTCACTCTGTGACAGGACTTTCTGTTAAAAGGTAATGATTTCAATTGGCTTAGACTATACCAAAAAAAGTCTCAGATTCCTGCCAATTAACTCTGTGTCATTTGAGATGGTTGCAACTATGATGAATGTGGGATTTCATACTTTCTATTTTTAATATATTGAATATATTATTTAATACTCAAGTTGGTGAGATGGAGAGTGATTACTCCCTTTAATAGTTGAGAAAAGTGAGTCATAATAAGATTTCTGGCCTTAAACAGTTTCTAAAGTGCTTATATTAAAAATCTGGGGGCACCTGGGTGGCTCAGTGGGTTAAGCCTCTACCTTCAGCTCAAGTCATGATCTCAGTGTTCTGGGATCAAGTCCTGCACTGGGCTCTCTGCTCAATGGGGTGCTTCCTCCTCTCTCTCTCTCTGCCTGCCTCTCTGCCTACTTGTGATCTGTCTGTGTCAAATAAATAAATAAAATCTTAAAAAAAAATCTGGGGCTCCTGGGTGGCTCAGTCATTTAAGCTCCAACTCTTGGTTTCAGTTCAGGTCATGAACCCAGAGTCATGGGATCAAGCTCCACATGGGGCTCAGCACTCAATTTGGAGTCTGCTTGGGATTCTCTGTCTACCCCTCCCCTGCTCTGCTCTCCTCCTGTGCTGGTGATCTCTCTCTCTCTCTCAAATAAATAGATAGATGATAGATAGATAGATGATAGATAGATAGAATCTTTAACAACAACAACAACAAATCCAGGCAGTGTTTTTGCAAAGTCCATGTTCTTAATCAAATGCTAGCTAGCTCTTTGCCAAAATAATCACTGATAAATGGTTGGGAGTGGAACACTAGGATAAGTTAAATCAAAGTTTTACAAATTTACACTATCACAGCAACTGAGAAGATCATTTAATATTATTGCCACACTAATGAATTGATGCCCTCCTATTAACCCTGTGTACCACAGTCTCCCAAGGAACTAAAATGACTGGCATAAGAATCTTGATCAGCAAACTGTCCTCACATGGTGAATTTTTAATAGGTAAATACACTACATGTTTTCTTTCTTTCTTAACATCCCATGAGAACTGCCACTCATTAAGCAGTCACCAAGGTTCCACAGGACTCACCTAATAAGTATTTGACAAGGCTGGACATTTTAATTACAGAAATGAGGCTATTTCTGTGATTCAGAATTTCTGGGGGAACTTTTATTAACTAAAAATCATCAGAAAAGTCATAGTGCCTGTTTTGATTTTATTCAGTGGGTCAAGGAATAGGGAACTTGCAAAATGGATTGACAGGGACATTTGTGAGAAAAATCTCCATGTTTTTATTGCCCCTTCAAGACCAAATTGATCAATGTATGATCAATTTAATTAAGAAAATTAATATGCAGGAAAATAGGGCTACAATGAAACACTTAAAAGTAATCATCTTATAGTGATAATATTTTGAGTGGTTTATTTTTATTTTTTAATTTTTGTTTAGTTTTAGAATTTCTAAATTTTCTGGAATTCGTATTTTTTTAATAATGAGAAAAAATTATAATTTTCAAGCTATATTGTTATAGCCTTTATTTTATCTTGAATAAAAAGTCCTTTTAAATATGGTTTTGTTCTTATTAATTCATTCTCTTTGGTACTGAAATTGAATTAACAAAAGAGGTAAAATTTATTTTTCTTCTTTTTAAAAATATTTTAGTTATTTATTTGGCAGAGAGAGAGATCACAAGTAGGCAGAGAGGCAGGCAAAGAGAGAGGGGGAGCAGGGTCCCCGCTCAGCAGAGAGCCTAATGTGGGGCTCGATCCCAGGACCCTGAGATCATGACCTAGGCCGAAGGCAGAGGTTCAACCCACTGAGCCACCTAGATGCCCCAAAGAGGTAAAATTTTAATCCTGATTATCATACATAATACTTTCCTCAGTTGTATTGAAAATTCACTTGATAGTAGTTGTTACACATACTTTGGACATCTTGCTCTATCTTTTCAAGTCAACGTAAAATAATATAATTCATGATGGGTTAAAAAAAATATATATATATATTTCACTTAGATTTTAGATTATATTAGCAAGCTTTCTCAGTTGATAAGAATATTACCATATTACCACATTTTTAAATCATCTGTCCCCAAAAGAAATGGGTTTATTGTTCTTATCTAAACATTTATTTTCACATTTATAATATTACCAGTGGTAATTAGTTATTTATTTGTTTGTTTATCTATTTATTTTTAAAGATTTTATTTATTTATCTGACACAGAGAGCAAGCACAAACAGGGAAGTGGCAGATAGAGAGAGAGGGAGAAGCTGGCTCCCTGCTGAACAGGATATGGGACTGATGTGGGACTCCATCCCAGGATGCTGGGATTATGACCTAAGCTGAAGGCAGACACTTAACCAACTGAGCCACCCAGATGCCCCTACTACCGGTGATTTTTAAACTTTCCCTTAAATCTCAGAAGTATAAATTATTTTTGCAAACTCTAGCATGTATTTCTTCATAAAGCTTTGATGTAATCTTTGCCTCATTAAGCAAACAAAAAAATAAATAAAACAGTTGACTGGTTGGCAATGTAGGCCCATTGATGGCTAACATTTGTAGATACAGATCAATAACACAATTTTGAATATTTACCTGATTACTCTTCTTTTAAAAAAAAAATTGACCTCTTAAAGTATTAAATATGTGTGTCATTTTACATAGATTCACGAAGACTCCCAAAACTACAAATAAATCCACTTTGCTGGCAATTAAAATACCATAGAAGTATTGACCCTGGGGTTGTAAGTTTTCAAAATGGCAAACAGTTACAGTAATGTTCTGAACAGAAGATATTTCTTCTATTTACATCATAATTGTATTCTTTTAAAAAAGCCTGGAAATATTTAATTCATATAAAATACTAAAAATATTTTGTGTTTATATGTAAATTTTACTCTTAGTTTCAAATAATTCTGAATAGTTGATTCACTTACATTAATGCTTGACTAGACATTTGAAAGTTATGGGTGAAATGGACAAGTCTTCATTGTGCACAGCTAACAATGTTGCAATAAAGTTGCAATGTAGAAAATACAGATTCTCTGAAGAAAATTGGAATTAACCAAAAACATGCTGATTTGATGAAATAGAGACTGTTAAAGAGTGTTTAGGGACCTTGAAAGGTGTTGGGGCTTTATACTGCAGAGAATGGAAAACCAATTCATAGAATTCCCAGCTTTATACATAGGAAGACTATATTAGCAGGATGCAGGATAGATCATAATAAAGCAAAATGGAGATGGGGAAAATTTTGAAGGGATTTCAGAATAAGAAGTGAGGTCTTAGTTTGAGTTGTGGTCTGTGAATAATTATTGAAGCCATAGGCCATGGAAGTACTGAATGAATATAGATTCGTAGAAGAGAAAAAGATCAGAATGCTAGGGGCGAAGGGCAAGGGATGGTGAGAGTAGCCAAGGAAAAATATTGGGAAACATTTTCAGAGAGTCAGGAGAAGGAGAAGTTGCAGATTAAACTGTAATTATCCATTATTAGTATTGTCATTTAAGTCTGAACATGGTGGGGAAATGGTGTATGAGAAGAGTTGACATAAGAATTTGTTCCTTGGGAAGTTATTGTTTTTTCTGTGATCTGATTCAATATTTCAGTCAAAAGTATAATCCGGGAAGTATAAAAATTATATAGTTAATTTATTCCCTAAATTTAGTATGGGAAGAATTTGAGAAAAAAAGTGAAAAAACTTTCACTAAAATTAAAAAAAAATTCTTTGTTGACAAATAAAATGAAATATATAATATATACAATTTATGAGTTATTGCATCTTTTCAACAAGTATAACTTGTTTAATTACACAAGGACCAAAAGCAATGGATATTTATTACACTAGCTGATTTAGACATCAATTTCCAAAGGTTTAGGGAATGTTGGTTTCTATTACCTTCGTTTCCATTGGCAAATAAAGGCTGAACAATATAATAAGTGAATTCCTACTTATCAATATTTCTTCCAAATTGAGCAAATAATATAGAGTTGATTACAGTATTTTGCCTATCATCTTAAGTGTTAAAATAGATATTTGTCCTTTTTTAGACTATGTTTCCTCTCTACATTCAAAATACACTTAAAATAATCTTAAATATTAATGTATTTACATGATACATATAACTAAAAGTACTCATTCTATTTAAGGTAAATCCTGGCTCCTAAGTATGGCTTCAACTAAATTATGACAACTAATTATTTACTTTCATTATATATAAGTAGTAGTATATAATTGTATAATATAATGATATATTAAAAGTGGGAATAGCTCACTGGATGTTCAAAAGACAAAGAGAGAGAGAAGGAAAAGAAAAGAAAGGAGGACTAAAACTGCAAGTTAGATGCTTACTTATCATATTTTAGCCCAGAGAAAATCTTAACTGCCTCTAATTTATGGCAGAATTTATGCAGAATAAGCACACCTTGAGATGCACAGAGAATTTATTCAAAATGGATCTATGGCCACATAAATAATGTTTCTGGAGTGAATAAATAATCCAGTTGTAAAATATCTTGCCTAATATTATTCCAAAGAATTTTCTTTCAAAATTACAGTATAAGGGAGGTTAATAGCGAATACCTCCAGTAAAGAAAAGAAAGGTCACAAAATATATACAAAATGACATCATTATTAGAACATAACATATTCAAACTTTGCAGTCATTATTGTTGGAGAGAGTTTTTAAAAAGAACAAAAACACACCTTATCTTGAAATCCAGATGTTTTCTCACTACTGTCAAATGTTTTCCCAATAGTTTATCAAATATCATTTATATAGATCATAAAAATGTTCCTATTCATTACATGAATGACACTGTGTGTCTTGGAAATAATTTCTAGCATTTTTAATGGAATAAAAGTCTCTATATTTTAATGCAAAACTGTATAATGAGGATAAAATATAGAATTTCATTATAAAACCCTCTGCGTCTGTGAAAGACATTTTATAAAGCTAGTAAGAACAATGTATTAAATCCAGAAATTATCAATAATTAATATGTTACTATATTCTTTCTATCCATTGCTATTTTTCTTCCTTTCTTTTCATTTGTTTTCTTTCCTCTTCCCCAAGCCTCTGATGAGGCACTAAATCAACTGTGAAATCTTTCTTAAGTTCCTTAGTCCAGAGCCCCTTCCTTTATGGTCTCCAAATAGTCTGGCCAATCCCACTGCACTAAAAACTTTCCTCCTAGAAAAATATTGCCATATTTAACATTGCCTCACCATCTCTAACAAATATGCCTAGAAATTCTCAAAGTACATTTACTGGATTACCTTGGCCTCCAAAATTTAACAATGTTTCATAAATTTCCAGTGTTTGCAAACCACATAGTAAATGGCCAATAAAAGAATTTCATACTAAGTTAAAACATATATTAAACATCTCTTAGAGGGTAATACGGTGGTGGAGTAGGAAGACCTCATCCATAACACAACTAGGAAACTATCAAATCACCCAAAACACTTCAGAAGTTGACTTGAAGCCTGGAAGAACAAACTCCACAATTAAAGGTAGAAAAAAGGCCACAATGAAGAAAGTAAAAAATGCAGGCTTAGAAGAGGAAAGGATAGTGGTTGCTGTGGTGGGGAGGGAGCCTAGATCATGAAAAGGGGTGAGATTAAAATTAGCACATGGATGGGAGCTAACGGGGAAAACAAATCCCCATAGCAGTTGGGTTGGAAAGAAAGAGGAGCTAAATTTCATAAGTTCTTGCAACCGTGGGGCTTAAAGTCTAGAACTCTAAAGGTCAGCAGGCTTGGCTCAGGTAGAGCCCAGAGGTATTTGGGCTACTCCTGGATAGAAGGCAGGGCAAAGAGTCTGCAGACATACAGCATGGAAACAGTGATCTAAAGAGGGCCTAGGGCACACAGTAGGGATGTTGTTTGCTTATCTTGAAACATGTCCCAGAAAGGCAGAATTCAGAGAGACTCCTCTGGGAACAAAGCAATTGGCAGGTGCCATTTTCTCCCCTGCTGCCCAGCATAAACCCAGCACCACCTCAAGGAACCTAACTTGCCTACACCAAGCCCTCTGCATGCCCTGGAAGAATTGCCCTTCCTAGTCATGACTGCCTCAGTCCCAGCAAGGCAGGTTCCCTCCACCTGAGGACCAGCCCAAATCTCTATTCTTACTATGTCTTCCAACCAGAGTTTTGTAGGACCTTGGTTCTGGGAGCAGCAGTGACAGGTCTCATTTCACAAGCAGACCAGAGAACACATAGTTAAAATGTGCCATATTCAGGTAAGGGACCAAACACTGCCCGCAACAGGAAAAGTGAGCCTCTGCAGAGGACTGGCCTAAAAGATAAAGTAGACAGAACACAATAGCAGAGCACAAACAGCATACAGTGGAGACACTCCCTGAAGTATCAGGCTCTGGGGAACAGGGGATATACTACACATCAGGCTACTATAGGACCTCTTTTTCATAAGGCCACTACTCTCAAGAACAGCAGACATACTTCCCTAACACACAGAAGCAGGCACAAAGACTTAGATAAAATGAAAAGACAGAAGAATTTGTTCCACATGAAACAATAGGACAAAGCTATTGCTAGAGATTTAAGTGAAACAGATATAAGTAACATACATGATAGAGAATTTAAAGTAATGATGATAAAGATATTTACTGGACTTGAGAAAAGAGTGGAAGACATGAGTGAAACCATTAACACAGAGATAAGGAATAACAGCAGAGATAACAGGCTCAATAAACAAAATGAGAAACAAGTTTGATAGAATGAATAGCAGGCTGGAAGAAGCAAAGGGATAATTTAATGACCTAGAAGACAGAGTAACAGAAAGTAATCAAGCTGGACAAAGAAGAGACAAAAAGAATTATGCAAAATGAGAATAGATTTAGAGAAATCAGGGACTCCATCAAATGTAATAACATTCACATTATAGGAGTCCTGGAAGAAGAAGAGAGAAAAAAAATGGGGCAGAAATTTTGTTTGAAGAAATAATAGCTGAGAATATCCCTAATCTGGGGAAGGATACAGACATCCAGACCCAGGAGGCCCAGAGAATCTCCAACAAAATCAACAAAAGCAGATCCACACCAAGACATATTATAATTAAAAAGGCAAAATATAATGATAAAGAAAGAAAACTTAAAAGCACTGAAAGAAGACAGTTGCATATAAGGGAAACCCCCGTAAGGCTATCAGGAGGTATTTAGCAGAAACTTTCAAAGCCAGATGAGAGTGGCAGGATATATTCAAATTGCTGAATGGGAAAAATCTGCAGTCACATACTCTACCTAGCAATAGAAGGAGAGATAAAGAGCTTCCCAGACCAACAGAAACTAAAGGAGTTCATGACCACTAAACCAGCTCTGCAAGAAATATTAAAAGAGACTCAATGGAAAGGAAAGACCAAAGGTGACAGTATGAAGGTAGGAAACAAAAAGCTGTGAAGAAATGAATATTTTTGTAAAATATCAGTCAAGGAACTCCCAAAATAAAAGGATGTAAAATATGACACCATATACCTAAAATGTGAGGAGAAGAAGAATAGACAATGGTTTCAAACTTAAGTGAACATCAACTTAATATAGACCGCTATATGCAGAACATATTATATACAAACCTAATGCTAACCACAAATCAAAACCTGCCAATAAATATGCAAAAAGTAAAGAGAATGGAATCTAAATATATCACTAAAGAAAACCAGCAAACCACAAAAAAGAGAAAGACAAGAAAGGATCAAAGAAAATCTTCAAAAACTACCACAAAACAGGTAACAAAATGGCAATAAAGATGTATCTAGCAATAACTACTGTGAATGTAAGTGGACTATATACTCCAATCAAAAGACATAGGGTGACAGAATGGATAAAAAAACAAAAACAGGACCCATTTATATTCTGCCTATAAGAGACTCATCTTAGACCTACCAACATCTGTAGATTGGAGGTTAGAGGATGGAGAAACATCTATCATGCAAATGGACATCAAAAGAAAGCTGAAGTAGTAATACTTATATAAGGCAAAATGGACTTTAAAACAGATACTGTAACAAGAGACAAAGAAGGACATTATATAATAATAAAATGGATAATCCAACAAGAAGATAAAATAATTGTAAATATTTATGTGCCCAACTCAAATATAAAACAAACGTTAAGGAACTAAAGTTAAACAAACATAAAAGAACTAAAGTTAATAACAAACATGAAGAAACCACAAAGTTTGGAGGATAATTAATTTTGTCGTGCTCTCTCCTTCCCTTTCTGTATAAGCATCTATTCACTCACACACCTATACTCAGGCATACAAATACATGTATATACACAAACACAAATATACACAAAACCATTTTTCTGCTATTTATTGTTTTCTGCAAACTTTTTTAAAAATTTTCCTTTGGTATGACATTATGTCTCAGATATCTTTTGATGTCATAAATTATCCTTCTGTCACATCGTGGTAGCAGTGTAGCACTATATTTTATTTCACATGTGAGGCTTATAGATAGTTTAGGTAGTCGTTTCAGTGATTTACTTTACTAACATATCTGAAGCGTACTTTATTGTCTATAATCTGTACTTATATGTGTATTTCTATAGCACTGATTCCTAAAATTGGGATTGATTTGTTGTGGGGTACCCCACACTTGCTATTTTGATCAGTATATATGGCTAAATTGCTTCTAGAACTTATATTCTTAACAACAACAATTGAAATACTGTATCTAACTTCACCTTCCCAATGACTGCTATTAGACTTAAATTGTATTGATTTATTTGTGATAACCTCATAGGAGAAAAGTAAAATAGCACATTTGCTCTAATTTTTGTTTATTTAATTGGCACTAAATTTTAGTACAATGGTTTCCTTGGTTGTTATGTTTTGCCACATTTTTTAATTCATTGACTCATTTTAAAAAAATAACTTGTAGATCTGTTTCATGTTATTAAAAGTAATCTTTTTTAATTAAAAGTTTTAAAAATTTTCTCCTCAAATGCTACTTGCATTTTGTCTCATACAGCATGGACTTTTATATACACTGTTTATTTTTGACTGGCCATAAAATTGAATGTTGCATGAGGAAGAAACAAAGTAAATGACTTGTTTACTTATTTGTTTACTTTTCTTCCTTTACTAGTACTTCACAAAAGATATCTTTATACAGTCACTTGATGTTATTTAATTGCAGATGTTCTAGATAACTGAACTCCTTTCATGAAACCATGAACCTAGTATAGTTTAGAGTCAACCACAATAATACAATGTAATTAAAGATCAAGCTCAGCTGGACTTAGTGTCTAATCTCTTCTGGTGTTTTACCTCTGTAACACTTCCAAAATCCTCCTTCCTAAGAGTCGAAATGCAACCACTTCCTAAAGAGATTACTGTGGTGGCATACAGCAATTTTTCCTTCTAGGGTTCCCTCCCGCCAATCAATTAACCACATTCTCCTCTCTCTCATCTCTGTAAGACACAGTTTGTAGAATTCTCATACCTAAAATCTTTTAAGGTCTCCCGTTCAATTATAGGAGCAATATTCATGTTATTTATTGTGATAACAGAATCCCTTCAGAGATAATCGTCTTCTAATTTTCCAGCTCTTAATTCAACATTATTTCTCACATACTCTGTAATCAAACATACAAACTATTTACAATTCTGAGCAATATTTTGTACCTCTATGAACTTTTGGAAATACAACTTCTGTGTCTTAGTAGTATGTATCTGAACTATAAAACTGGAAGAAATGGCCAAACTTGTCTTGCAACGTCATGGGCTAAGTTGTCATTTTGCCCCAGGGGTAGCAAGTATCTGAGGTTTGGCTATCAATGAAAAGAGCTCTGAAGAAAAGAAAGGGAAAGGAAAGAAAAAAGAAAGAAAAGAAAAGAACTCTGGAAATTTCACTCCTTTCTCTATACTAAGTAGAATATTCTTTCAAAGCATCTACGTATCTTATATGCAATATTTATGTCTTTCATTATTTGTATGGTTTGTGCTTGTTGTTGCAGATGAGGATGACGATGATAATGATGGTGATGATGATCATGATAATTACTATCAAATGCAAACATTTGTATCTGGTATCTGGGACTGATTTATGTCCAGAACAGATGCTTCCAATTTTCCATAACTGATTTTTTTTTTAATATGGAATGCTTCACAAATTTGCATGCTATCCTTGCACAGGGGTCACATTAATCTACTCTGTATCATTCCAATTTTAGTATGTGTGCTGCCCAAGCAAGAACTGATTCCTTTTTTTTTTTTTTTTTTAACCTGGCATAGGTTGAATTCTAACTATGAACTTTAAACTGATTGGTTAGGTTGTTGATTTGTCGTTTTTTTGTTCAGTGGTCAAGTTGCTTGAGTGGAAAAGATAAATAAGACAGATGACAGGAAAATGCATACTGGGTACACTAGTGACACCAATTTTCTCTACAAATAGATGGACTCCCCCATCACACAGCCAAGGCCATCTCTGCAGGGGGGTCTAATAGTAACTTCAGGCGAATGTCCTGAGACTTCAACCCATCTAGGTTAGCAAACCAGGGAAACCTGAAGCAATATTCAGAGCCCACTGTCCAAAACAATGTACTCAGATATTTCTGTTCTCTCTTTGAACCTGCCTCATCTTCAAGTTTAGGTTATAATTGGTCCTCCTTCCCCACAAAAAACGGCTGAATGCGTTTCTTTCAGTTCTGTTTCTTCCATTACTTTAACTACTTAGCTGAACAAAACAATGGAACAAAAATGGGGTGCCCTCATTTTTTTGATGGCCTAATCATGTCCATTCACATCTCCAAAGTAGAATTCACTTTCTCACACAATCTGCCTGCTGGTATAATGATATAAACTAAAGATGATATATGCCAAATTGGTGCTTTCCTTTTACATTGGGCCTAATTTTTACTGATTTGGCAAGTGTTTTTTTTTTTTTTTTAGAGTTTACACTATTGAGTTATTATAATTCACCAGCTCAAATGCAGATGAACTTTCCTCTTCATTCTGTTTTTCCATTCATTTTGGAGAGTTTTGTGATAGGAGATATGAAAACAGTGCCTACTCTCTTTACTAGAATTCCCACTCATTTAAAACGTATGCAAGCTTGTCTATCTCTAAACACTGGAAGACAATAAGTGAATCCTAGGTTAACCCCATTGTAACAGAAAGTTAAGAAAGTAAATAAATGTTTAAAGACATAAATCATTAGTCCATTTGTAGTTTACAGTGTTACTTAACAGATATTCAGGCGGAACCCAATGAAATGGTATAATGAAAGTGACATTCCTAAATTAATGTTACACCATGAAGGATTAGGCAACATTACTTCACACAGGAAGAACATATAAGGGGGTAAAAAAATTACTGCAAAAAATATTTTTCAGTTGAAAAAAATTTAAGAACCTAAGCTGATGAGTAATATAGTAAGGCATAAATTGGTTTTCTTGGGTATTTGTATTTGTTTTGAAATATTCTTAGAAAATACCAGATTTTACATAAATATTTGACAGTCTTGAGTATACAGATATGCCTCTTTATACCAAACATAATCACAGAACAAAGAGTAACAGTGAATGAAAAAAAAAATCTTGTCCACTGAATTTTTCATTCACAAATGTTCTAAGGGGAAAAAGACGGAGGTCAGCAAACATAACTGTTTGTTCACGTATTATCTCTGACACAAAACCCCTCACAAACATAAATTCTCCTCTGTATGCACTCATAAAGTAAAGGTTCCACATGAAGTAAGCAGGAACATTAAATATACAAATACATAAGCAGTCATAAATGTTAACCTCTATCCCATTTTAGCATATTCATAAGTCTATTTCTGCATAACAATGCCTCATGCTGTTCTAACACCAACTTGGCAAATGATAAGACTTCTGTATGTGAAAATGTAAATGATTTTACTGACCAAGTAACAGGGGACATATATTTCTTTTCCATAAGAAAATCTAGCCAGTAAAAAACTAAAGCAGGGTTGCAATGACAATAATTTTCTTTGGAATAAATTAGAAACCTCTTTCTTCAGTAAAAGAAACATTATCAAACACCTTACTAGAATTCTGATAAAATAAAAAAAAAAGAAATCTGATAAGATAAAGTTACACAGCAGGTCAAGTCACTCTTACTGTCAGCAACATGATTTATAAAACATGTGTCTTGTAGGACATTTATTAATGCAGATATAATCCTATAATCCCCATTCATCAATGTGAGTGCAATAATAGGGTTCTGTTCAGCATATCTCTTGCACAGCAAAATCTTAGGTGTTTCAAATGAGTATTTGCTACATAAATGTTATTGTATATGTACTGAGAGTTGGTATAGTTGAACTGATCCTGGTTTATAATTATTTCTGAGACTATTTCATAGTATTCCAAATCCATGCAACAGATCTCAAAGTTTTGTCCTCCCTATTTGATGAAATTTGGTCATTTCAAACTCAGTGTGAAGACTGCCTCCAAATCGTAACCCTGTTCCTATTTTTTTCCTTTTCTCAAATATTGTGTGGGATCTTGTTCCCCTTTTTCCCTCATTCATGAACTTATCCTATGATCCGTTCACTTGCCTTATCATTCAATCAAAACAATGTATTTTTTCAAGTTGTAGGTGAGGTAGACCAGTAGCTTCCAACCTTTAGAAAAACTAATGTCTCATGGAGATTAGGAATAAATAATGCACATAAAGTATAACAAGTTCTACAACAGATGAAAGGACAAGATTACATGAAAGATAGAAAAAGTTTTCAGGGTGGCTAGGAGATATGTAAGTGAACATTTAGCTTAAGTTATATTTTAGGGTTGAAAATTAAATTGTAATTTTGACAACATATACAGGAAAAGCAAAAGGCTTAAGCAGAAGGAGAATAGTGTGTGAGGACACAGAGTGATGAAATATCATGGAATGGTGTGGGGCTGTAAGTATTGAGTATGGCAGGGTAGCAGAGGTCAAGGAAATCTGGTAACATAACTGGAAATGTAGGTAGGCACCAGATTGTAAAACCACTGTATTCTAACAGTTTATACTTATTACTGGGGAAACACTAAAGAATGTTTAGCTACCAATCGATTTAATCACATTTTGATTTAAGGAAACTAATATATGCAGGGTAAGGGGCAAAGAAAGAGGGGAATCAGACTTTTCCCTGAGCAGGGAGCCAGATGCAGGGCTTCATCCCAGGACAAAGATCATGACCTGAGCTGAAGGCAGATTCTTAACCAACTGAGCCACTCTTGTGCCCCGTTGTTAGGCTTTATAAAAATTGTATTGTCCTGTTTTTCAGTGGAGTAAAAATAGCATTTTATTATTTACTTTTCTTATGTTGGGTGGCTAACAAACACAACTAGACAATATATATTTAGGGATACATACATGTATAGTAAATAAGTTATAAATACATGTGTCTAAAACAAAAAATTCTTACTATTCTCAAAGAATAATGTTTACCACTGAGAGGACAACAGGTAGAAAGTTTTTCATGGAGTGAACAGGTAGAACTGTACTTAAGAAGTTTGATTTTTTAAGTTAGGTACCACAATCACAGAAAGTTAATTGAGTATTATACTTTATAACATTCATATATATTCTAAGTTTCAAAATTTATAAAACAAACTGCTTAAAATTAATAAGCATTTACAAATAAAATATTTGAAAATATTCCAAGTGAATTTCAAATATTACATTATAAAATATTTTTAAGTGAATTAGATGGTGAGAAAAAGAAATAGAAGCTAATTCAACATCTCAGGTAAGGACAGATGAGAGATTTAACAGAGTAGTGAACTCTAGGCAAAAGGGAAAAAGTCAGGTTCAGTCAATGGTAAGAGAGAAAGGAAAACAGGAATGAAGGCTGCCCAAAAATTCAAGGTTAGAAGCGCTCTAAAGAAGAAAGTGTTCAGTAGGGTCTAACATTGCAGCAAATTGGTACAGAAAAGTACAACTGGATTTTCAAACCATGGGGCCACTGGTCAAATTTGGTCATAGCTTTTCTATGCCTTACTGGAGACTGAATCCATACAGCAATGGGGGTTCAAGATTTCTACTTTGTAGTTGCTTAGGGATGGTGATCTGGTTTGGAGAGCAGGTGCTAAGGTTCTTGTGTTGGTATTGTGATTATAAGAAAACTTGAAATTTTTAAGTGTCAACTACAGATCAAAAAATTTCATTGTTAAGATGCTTTTATTTACACTTACATTACTTTTCAAAATGCCAATATTTGAACAATCATCATCATTAATGATAATTGCTCTGAGGTCATTTTAGGAAGTATTGATGGGAATGGAGATGCTTTTTTGGCACTAAAATAGTTGAGGAGGAATCAGGATATAAGAAGGAGAATTAGCGAGAGGCAATATAGAGCAATGGTTATAATTATAGAATTATAAACTAATTCCTCTAATCTGAATTCTGCCTCCATATACTCATGAATGAGTACAGTTCAGTGAGTTAATTAACTTTTCTTTGCCTCAGTTTCTTTGACTGTAAAGATACTACCCATCTCATAGCATTGTTAGGATTACAATAGTTAATATATAATAAGAATATTTTCTAGCTTATAGTAATCTGTTCTAATTATTAATACTATTTTGGTTAATTGTGAAGAAATTATAATTTCTTGTCCTTTCTGCTTGCTAGGTAGCTAAAAAATATTATGCAACACTTGTAGATAAGATACATGGATGACTGTATATCATTTTAATATCATAGTGGAAGATGAAAGTCACCAATGAAGAATTATTTAATTCTCCAGGAGAATATATATTTGTTTGATTCACCACTTCTATTGATTAGAGCTTAAGCTCTGTGATTACATATTAACTTGCAGAATAATGATAGTTGCAAATAATTTCTGCATGTGGAAAAGAGAAACAATAATGTTTAAGGTTTAATGCCTTGTAGGACATTAACTGGCTTTGTCTTTAACTTTACAAGTTTATTTCAGCATTCTAATTCTTAGTGACTCTGGTCTCTTTACACTAGTTTGCCACCATGCTGATACTCCCATTCATAGGAAAAATTATATAGCATGTGCTCAATATATAATTGTATGGCTCATGATTTGTACTCATTATTTTTTGTTTGTATTAGCATTATGTTTAACTTTAGAAAGTGTTTGTTTATAAGTCACTTTTACCTACTTTCCCACTTTGTATTGTAGTAGTAGTAGTAGTAAGCCAGTATAAAATAAGGTTCAATAAGATATTTAGTGATGTTGAAAGGAGGCAATCCTCATCTGGATTCGGAAATATGATTATATTATTTGGGGACCTCATTTCTTATATCTTAGGAACAGTCAAGCTGTCCAAATTACTCAGGTAACCTGTTGCTTCTATATTTTGTTCCAAAATATAGAAATAAAAGCCTGGGGCACTTTACATGCCTTAAACCTTTAGAATCTTTCTATAGCCTGCTCTGTTCTTTACGTCTACTGAAACATTCAGGGGTCCCATTTTTTTTTTTTTTCTGTCTAGATCAAAAGGAACCTTATCACTATCAATTTGTTTTGTATTGGCATGCAACACGTTTTCTTTCTCTCTTCAAGTAAGTTATTTTTTGAATGATCATACCAGATGAAACCCAGATCAAACAAGCTTACTAAATTTCTTTCTGGATTTATTTTGTAGACTGCTTATCCTCTATCAGACAGTATGCTTTGAGTTATGGGTGTATAGTGGAGAGAAAGAATGAGGAACATGTAGAAAGAAGATAAACAAATATTCCTTAATTCCCAAGTACCCTGAAAAACCCTCAAAATGTAATTTCCAGTCAAACTTAATCTCCCATCATTATTTAAAGGCCTCAGGGCCAACTAAACTGAGTCATCTCCTTTTCATAATTAACTATTACAGGAAACTTAAGATTATACTGCAGAGTGGATGGTGAGAAGAGAGAAAATCATTTTGGTTAAATGGTATCAGTACAAAAGCAAGAAGACAATTTATAAAAGAAGGTATTTAACAAGAAGTGGAAGAATTAATTGGAGCAACACCTGCTCTTCTAAGATTAGAAGTAAATGTAGTGTGTTGATAAAAATATAATGATACCTTTCATTAGCCTTGCACTTTATGCTTCATAAAATACTTAACATATATGGTCCATGTTTGACATTGGTTGCATTATCCCACACTATTTTACTTAAACTAAGGCCAAAACATGTACCTTCTCCAGTCGTGTTTTTAAAAATCACTTTTGAAAAGTTACCTTCTTCTTTGGATAATATATTATTTTCAATAAAGTAATTCAATCATTGTAATCTTATAAGTAAAAACCAAGGCAGTAATACATAGTGGTTAATATTTGTGCTTTATATGAAAATTCAGTATCTACAATTCACTAGCTGGGTGGCTTTGGTGGCAAGACATTTAATCTTTTATTTTGGTTTTCTCATCTATAAAATGAGGACAATAGTTTTACCTATCTCACAGGGGTGTTTTACTAATGCACCTAAAGTCATTTATTCTGAGCCCAGAGAAAGTCTCCAATATATGAAGAACTTTCATAGCTCAACAATAAAAAACAAATTAAAAATTAAAAATAGACAAAAAGAGCAGAAGAGATATTTCTCCAAAGAAGATATGGAAATATCCAATAAGCACATGAAAAGATGCTGAATTTAATTAAGATTAGGGACACACAAATCAAAACCAGAATATATTACTTCACACCCACGAGGTGGCTATAATTAAGAAGAAAGTCAGTAAAAATTATTGGCAAGGATATATAGAAAGTCAGACCTTAGACACTCTTGTATGGAATGTGAAATGGTGCAGCTACATCGAAAAACAATCTGGTAGGTCTTCAGAATCTTTAACTTAGAATTACTATATAACCACTTCATTCCTGGTTACATAGCCAGACAAAAGAGAAAGAGAGAGAGAGAGAAGGAGGAGAAGGAGAAAATATTATGTCCACACAAAAACCTGTATACAAATGTTCATAGCAGGATTATTCACAATGGCCCCAAAGTGTAAATAACTCAAATGCCCATCAGCTGATGGATAGAAACATAAAATAGGGTTCTAACCATGTGACATAACACTATTTGGTAGTAAAAATAAATGAAGTACTAGCACATACTATAACAGGAATGAATCTTGGAAACGTTATACCAAGCAAAAGAAGCCAATCTCAAAAGCCCACATACTGCATGATTTCAATGGGGGGAGGGTGATTATTGATAGATACTAGCTTTCTTTATAAAGTGATGGAAACGTTTGAAAATGATTATGGTGATGGAGGTACAATTCTGTGAATATACTAAAAAGCACTGAGCTGTACACTTTAAATTGGCGAATTGTATGGTTGGTGAATTATTACCTCAATAATGTTTTAATAAAACATAAAATATTTGGAAGCAGGAAAATGTTTACTCACTCTTCCACAATTATTTTGATCCCCTACTGTTATCAGATAATGTTCTACTTGTAGTGACACTAAGGTTTTATTACTTAATGACAAAATGGCACTTATCCACCTTATCTAGAAATGCATTTACATTTCATGGAATTTCAGATTTAACAAGATATTTGGAAAATCATAAGGCTGCAAGGGACCACATGGGACCAGTATGATTTCAAATAAACTACATCATCTTACAGTTAATGAAACAGATCTCAAGTGAATTGTTAAAAAGACACACAGTTTTATTAAACAGTTAAAAAGCTGAGTCAAAACTTTCAGTGCAATTTTATTTATTTTTATTTTTTTTATTAACATATAATGTATTATTAGCCCTGGGGTACAGGTTTACACACTTCACAGCACTCACCATAGCACATACCTTCTGCAATTTTATTCTTAAACGTTACCCTCCATTTTATTCAAGAAGTGTTGAAATCTCACACATCTTCAACAATTAGGATATAGTTGGAAACAAACTAGTTAAAAAATGAGATTGTTGGCTAAAATTAAAGCAGCACTGGTGAGAATATATTCTGGACAAAATATAAAAAACAACAAATAAATAAATGAGAGAATGCAGTCTAGACTCTTATCCCATGTTGTAAAGAGACGAGAGAAATTATTGAGTTTCTTTCTTTAAAATTTATTTATTATAGGGTTGCCTGGGTGGCTCAGTCATTAAGCATCTGCCTTCCGCTCAGGTTATGATCCCAGGGTAGTGTCCTGCGATACAGACCCGCATCAAGCTCCATGCTGGGCAGGAAGCCTGCTTCTCCTCACCTACTCCCCCTGCTTGTGTTACCTTTCTTGCTGTGTCTTTGTCAAAAAAAAAAAAAAAAAAGTTGTTTATTTGTAGAGATTTGTTTATTATTATTTGTTTTGTTTATTATGTAAAGAGTGTGAGCAAGTGGGAGGAGGGGAGGGAGACAGGGGAGAGAGAGAGAGAATCCCAAAGCAGGCTCCCTGCTAATTTTGAAGCCCAAAACGGGGCTCAATTCCAGGACCCTGAGATAATGACCTGAGCTGAAATCAGCCAGCCACTTAACAAACTGAGCCACCGAGTGTCCAAGAAATTATCTAGTTTAGTCTATCTATCTAATTGGAATTACTTTTGCAATATCTATGTCAAGATTTGGACCATTTTTTCCCCTAAATCTCAGTGGTGTTCTGTGCTTTCATAAATTAATTTAAAAATGAGATTCAAGGAAAAACAATGAGCTTCAAGGAATGTAAAAAATTCTAAGATATTATTAATTAAAATTTTAGGTTACAACATTTAATGTTAATATTATGCTAATATCATATTTGTATAAAATTTTATTATTAGTCATAGTGTAGACTTAAACAATAATAGCAACAAAAACTAATATATGGAGGTCATTACCTTTCAAAATCTAATTTTGATATGCATTATATTGGCTTTTAAAACTAAGGTAAAGGGCACTGTAGATTATGATAAAATTTTTTGTTCTTTGGTCAATATGATAAACCTATTTTGATATTGGAGAATACCATCTAATGAAGAGTTGATGGTTGCCTTATGTTATTCTGTTCACCCAAGCTGATTCTTGGAGTTGGTTAAGTTTTTCATCTATTGAACTATCAGAAAATTCCTTTTATTTTGGTCTGGTACCTGAGGCTCCATGATTCCTATTTCTGCTGTCCAGGCTGCCAAAAGATATATTTTCGAAGAGAAGTTTATAGATCTTGATTTTGTTTATCTTAAGTTATGTTTATTACCAAGTTTTATTTGTACTAAGCTAGAATATATTGCTCATATTTCTGGCTTCTTGAAACAAAGTGAAGAAATAATCCTCGGGGCATTTTATGACTTCGAAAGTAAAAGAAAAGGATGTTAATTTACTATGATGAATTTCAAGTGAGTTCCTCCAACTGTTCACTTTTGATTCTAAATGATCTAGTAAAATAATATTCTTTCTTAAGTCAAAGATGTTTCAGTTTACTGACAACTAAACCATCACAAATCACTAAAGGCTTCTTACCTATGGAAGCATGCCATTCAAACACACATGGCATCATTAGTTACTTAAAAACCAAGCTTTAGAGTCTTTGAGAAAAGTTGGGATTTCAAGTTTTCAATATTTAATAATATCCTTCCCCATAATCCTTCTGAATAATCGAGAACAATGCACTTGCCAAAGAGGAGAAAATTATATTACTGTATCCTACAGTGGTATCCATCAGAACATATGATAAAACAAACTTTACTAATGAAGATGATATCCTAATTGTCGTCTATATTTTATTTATGCTTTTTCTAGCTTTGTGCCAATTTATAAAAGTTTAAAATGTAAAAGTTAATATGATGATGATCATAATATAAGTATACATGTATGTGATCTGTGGAAAAGGTAGATTTTCAAAACAATGTAAACTAGGGTTATCGAGTTTACTACTTAAAAAATAACCTTTCTTCTGGATTAATATATGCAGTCAGTGTTCATATAGATGTCTATTTGTGCATGTAAATTTATGCATATATGTCTTAATCAGCAACTCTATATAATAAAACCTAACTTTAACTTCATTAATTTTCCTCTAGTTCAATTGCAATGTATTTGTTTGAAAAGCATCTTCTATCTTTTATGTTATCTTCGGTATCCTCATCATTTAGTTATCCTCATTTATTCCTATCCATTACCAGAAGTAAAAATAGAAACACTACTTTATAATTGATAATCAGCTTATTTTCCTTTCAAATAAAAAACTGGAGAAGAAACTGAATTCCATCTCTATCTATATATTTGGAAATCTCTTCAGGTTTTAACTTTAGATCCAATTAAAATGCAAATTGTCTTTAACAACTGCTTAGAATAGTATAATATCCAGTTGGAAACTATTTAGTCTTCAGTAAATCTGCTTAGATTTAGTATTGATGAAATAGTTTGTTTTGCTTTGGAAGTCTACTCTTCATTATTTTGAAGAAAACCTTTTCAATAACTGTAAATTTTATAATTCTAATAACATTAAAATATTTTTTATGTTGCTCAGATAAATATCACCTTACATAAAAAGAGCAAAGAATAGTTATTAGTGGTTTTGGGGATAAAGCCCACCCCCTAAAGTGTATTGTTTATTGAATTTACTTAGCAAAGTCAGGATTTGAATCCCATTCTTTAGACTTTTCTGATTTCAGCTTACTATTATCCAGCGGCTTTTAATTATGATGTGCTGTTTTATATAATCTGCAATCATATATGAAAATAGGATACATTTGCCCTATTAATTTTTTTGTATGTGCCCTTGTATTGAATGAAACATTTTATATTTATTTTACATATTTATTCCTTGTTAGCATAGTGACCTTCAGTAAAAACCAATTTTACTTTATTTTTTATTATTATTATTTTTTGAGAGATTGTGAGCAAGGGGGAGGAGCAAATGGAGAGGGGGAGAGAGTGAATCTTAAGGAGGCTCCAGACCCAGGGCATGGCATGACATGGAACTCAATCTTATGACCCTGAGACCATGACCTGAGCCGAAATCAAGAGTTAAATGCTTAACCAACTGAGCCACCCAAAACTGATTTTAAATAATAATTTTCATGTGAAATAGTCAAAAATATTAGTGTGCCTGGGTGGCTCAGTCAGTTGAGCATCAGACTCTTGGTTTCATCTCAGGTCATGATCTCAAGGTCGTGAAATGGAGCTCCAAATGGGGATCTCGGTGGGGAGTCTACTTGAGGATTCTCTCTCTACTACTCCCTCAGGAACACCCCCCTTGCTTGCATGCTCTTGCTTTTAAAAATAAAAAAGAAATACTCAAAAATATTAAATATAGGTCTTGATTATGAAATGAATCCACTAAAAACTTAAAAATATATACACATCATATATGGGATATATGTTACCTGCTGAAAAGTTTCAAAATAACTGATTTTAAAAAACACTAAAGAACTCTAAAGATCAGGGGATGCATTCAGTATGTATGTGTGTATTTACAAATATATTTTAATGAAGATATATGAAAAGTAAAATTGGAAACAATATAATATTTTTAATTATTGCAGAATGCAGATAATATATTCCACTATAAATTATTAATATTCATTAGATTTCATTTAAGCAGATAAAATTTATAATAGCATTTTTTAATTTAACTTAATTTAATTTTTTTTGTGTTCCACAATTCATTGTTTATGCACCTCGCCCAGTGGTCCATGTAATATGTGCCCTTCTTAATACCCCAAATGATTAATGTTTGAAATTATTTTGTCATTTATTTGTTCTTTCAAATATCATATTCATGTACCTAAAATGAGAAAGGTGTGGGATACCTGGTTGGCTCAGTTGGTAGGACATGCAAGTCTTGATCTTGGGGCTGCAATTTCAAGCCCCATGTTGGATATAGATGTTGCTTAAAAATAAAATCTTTAAAAAATAAAAATAAATAAAGTGAAAAAGGTGTTATATATTAAGAACTAAGAATACAGAAGTGAACAAGTAAGATGCAGTTTGTTACCTTGTGAAACATGTAATCTAGCTCTGTGCATAGTATTTTTTAAAGATTTATTTATTTATATTTGTGTGTGTGTGTGTGAGAGAGAGAGAGAGACAAGCAGGGGGAGCAGCAGTGGGAGAGGGAGAAGTAGGTTTCCTGTGGAGCAGGGGCAGAGGCTTAACTGACTAAGCCACCCGGGGAACCCCGAGCTCTGTGCATAGTATTACATATGTAGAGTAACTTGGGGCGTGTGGGGGGAATGCCTGGTAATCTATAAAAAGTTATTTTTTCCTTAAATTTTGTCTGTACAGTACATTTCTAAAAGCATTCCTTTAAGGAAATGATCTGCCCCATCTCAACTATGTCCTACCTACAAAGGGCAGACTGAGTTTCCCCTCAAGCAAAGATGGATGTATCATGTTTCTTATGAACTGCAATCCATTTCTCTACCTTTATTCCTCTTTAAAAAATTACTTTTAAAGATCTTTAAGCACAAGTATAGTCTTTAACTGAAAACTGACAATAAAAGAAAAATCTAAAAGAGAAGCAAAAAAATTAGTTTCATTATATGTGACACATTACACCTCATCAGAAAATATAAATATAAATATTTCACTTTATTTCATGATATATAAATTATTTTTTGAAGATTTTATTTATTTAGATGACAGAGAGAGAGAGAGAGCATAAGCAGTGAGTGGAGCAGAGGGAGAGAGAGAAGCAGGCTTCCTGCTGCATGGGGAGCCCCACACAGTGATTAATCCAAGGAATGCGAGATCATGACCTGAATGGAAGTCAGACTCTTAACCTACTGAGCCACACAGATGTCCCTAGAGGTGCAAATTCCTTTTTTTTTTTTTTTAAGATTTTATTTATTTATTTGAAAGACAGCAATCACAAGTAGGCAGAGAAGCTGGCAGTGAGAGAGGGGAAGGGAAGCAGGCTCCCTGCCCATCAGAGAGCCTGATGCAGGGCTCAATCCCAGGACCCTGGGATCATGACCTGAGGTGAAGGCAGAGGCTTTAACCCACTGAGCCACCCAGGTGCCCCACAAATTCATATAATAAAGTGAAACTTTGATAGCATAAACACTCAGAATTCTTTTTCACTTGATCAAAAGCATATTATTAATTTCATTTGTTGAAGAACTTGTGCTTTTCAAACTGAAAAGGGCACTGTAGCCAAAACATTTCTGGCTTTCCTTTCTCCTGACATCATATAAGAAGCCCTTTCAAGACTATTTAAAAAATGTAGTAATATTACTCATTACAGAAGGGAATTCTATAGATTAAGTGATTGAAATAATTAAACACTTGGGGACTACTCACAAATTACATGAAAATCTTTTATATCCTATAGGATATTTTGTAACAACAATTCCTTCTTGATACTTTGTTAGTTCTGTTGCTACAGCATCAGCTCAAGACAACAATAGCTATACAAACATTTATATCCGTTGGACAATAAAGAAAACCCAATACAATTTTAATAGATTCCACTTGTGTGTGTGTGTGTGTGTGTGTGTGTGTGTTGTGATTTTATACAGCTATGTGCTACATATTTGTTTTAGAAATAGCTCTGTAGGAGAAATGAAAATAAAATTAAAATATGCAAATGACACCATTTTAAATGAATAAAATACTTCTCAAGTAGATGAATATTATCATTATCTTCAACATCATCAACATCAAGAAAGTGGAAGGACAAGTTTCTTAAAATAGAATGATCTTCAGTTTGGCTATAAAAACCTAAAAAGGAAACATATTTGAGGAGCATCTGAATAGAAGAAATGAACTGAATCTAAAGTGGACCTTTAAAAGCTTATAATTTTCATGGCATACTCTGTGATTATGCTTAATTAGTCTTTGAAATTGTCATAAATGCATATTTAAATTGTAGTTATTTTATAAGCCCTAACAATTACAAAGTTCTGTGTAGTCAAACTGCAATCACATGAGTGAATAATTATGTGTTATAATATTACTATTTATTATACATCTCTATCATTTTATTCAGTGTAATGTGAATATCCTGTTTGCACATGACACTAAACACAAAAGTCAATTTTTTAAAAACTCCACTCAAATCAACTTCATCTTAGCCAGTAGACTAGAATTGTACCAATGACTGTGAGTTAGCAGATGACTTCCTGTAAAGAGTTGTAAGCTTAATTTAAGGACAGAGGAAGTAAAGAAAAACAATAGGAAGCTCCTTTCTAGGGAAGTTTCTACGTGCTTCATTACTGCTTGTGATCATCTAGCTCTGATGGCAGTTGTCATCCAAGCCCCTTATTGTATTGAACCTTCATTGCTTCATTTTACAAAGAAATGCTGAAAGTCAAATTTTGCCTTTTTTAAACTTGACAGTTGTATATTAACTTAAACTCTACTCAGACCAGCTATGTATATAAGATAATGAAATGTAGTAATGTGAAGTAATGAATAATAATAACATTCAACACAAATTTTATTACAAATTTATCACATAATTGTCCTAAGAAAACTATAAATGAAAGGAACTTTGCTTTAATGACTTAGAAACACAAAGCAATTTAAAATTAAGTTCCATGTATTCTCCCAACACAAACTCTAATTGATGGGTTATTGGAAGGGTTATTGGTAAAGATAAAAAAGAGCATGCTGCTAGCTAGGAACTGTAAGAAATGCCAGATATTTCAAAACCATGAACAGAAAGCATTGCTTTCATTATAGCATTCTCCGGTATTGCTCTAATGGCTCTGAAGGATCAGTGAATGATGTATAGGATTTTTAGAGCATCAGGCTGAAAGGACAGCTACTCTCACGCTGACTCGGAGAGGCCTTATGTTCCAGTTCTGAGACTTCCACCTTTCAAGGCTATTGATCAAACATGGTAGCCTCTTGCTGAGTCCCATTGCCACGCCTCTGCCTCTAGCATAAACACAGTAAAATGCTGCATGCCAGGCTGCTAACACTGGGCAGAAAGGGAGAGGGCACTGAACAGAGAAATGAAAACCAAACAAAAACAAAAACTGAGGAACAAAATATTCATGGAGTTCTGGCCTCTTATCTATGTTTTAGATTTGTAAAGCCCATTTGTCTGAAGCAATCCATGTTTTGAAGTGTTCTGGACATCAAAAATATGATTTGATATAATGAATAAAATGCAATCACTGTGTAATCATTAGCATATTAAATAGAGTGTCTAATTTGTAGTAAGACAGCCCTAGGCCTAAATCCCCACTCTATCATATTCTTGATATTATTCTTTAGTAAATTATTAAACAACCCTGAATCTTAGGTTTTATCATTTTTGGAATGGAATGGGTATTACACATACCCTGCAGGGGTTTTGAAAGGATTAAATTAAGTATGTGTAACACCTAGAACAATGCCTGATACATACTATATACACTTAGCTTGTATACCATCAGCACTGGTGGTGAAAAGCATTGCTATCAAACACAATGGCAGAAGTTAGTCACCTCAGTTTCTCCTTTACTTTCTCACTCAGCCAATATACACATAGGCCTCTAGCAAAGTGCCAACCTTTATTCTTGGTCTCTTTTCTTGCCCCCTCCTCATAGCAGTCTGACAACTAGTCTTTCAATTAAATCTTGGCTTTTGCTTGCTCAAAAATACTTTCAATGATATACTTTTATATTCAATATAAAACCTGAATCCTTAACAAATTCTCATTAACCTTGGAAAATTGACTATGCCTAAATTTCTAGCCTTATCATCCACCCCTCTTCCTTTCTGCCCCACCATCCCATCACACTTGAATTCCCTTAAACAGAATAAGCTCCTTTCCACCTCAGATCATTGGCTCATCATGAATGTTCTTTAGCCGACTCTTCTGATGAATTCTCCCTCATCCTTTATAACTCAGTATAAGGCTGTTTGACTCTTCCACAGCATCTTACTGTCCTTTCTAACAGTTACCATATAAATACATATATGTGATATTTATGTATATGTAATTTTCATTTATAGTAATAATTTATTTGCATTCAACATATTCATATTTATTCTAAGGGCAATCTATGTCTGTTTTGGTCACCCTTGTATCTCCAGGGCCACTACTATAGTTCCTGGTACAGAGTATTCAATAGTCGCTCACTCTTTCACTCAACAATAAATGCTATGCACTTAAGGTAAAAAGTTAAAAAAAAGTTACCAAGAATCTACCATAGTTATAGTAGAGAAGAAAGCAACAAAACAATGACAAAATAAAAAAAAAAAAACATAATGCCAGACACTCATACTTTAGAGGATATGAAATGGTGTAAGAGTATAGAGGGTTTTGAAGGCAGTGCCACATTATATAGACTATTCAGAAATGAGGAGTGCCTGATTGGCTCAGTGCATTAAGCATCCAACTCTTGATTTTGGCTCAGGTCATGATTTTAGAGTCATAAGGCCAAGGCCTTCCTTGGGTTCTGTGCTCAGCAAGGAGTCTGCTGAGATTCTCTCTCTCCCTCTTCGTCTGCCTCTCTCCCTACTCTCTCTCTCCCTCCCTCTCTCTGTCTCTAAAACAAATAAATAAATCTTTATTTTAAAAAAAAAGAACATTCAGAGATGAGGACTTTGTGGAAGCGATATTTGAGCAGATATCCAAATGAGGCAGAGGGATAAAGGATATACATGTTTGGCAGGAGAGTGTTTCTAGCAGAGGGAAGAAAGAGCAAATACAGAGGTCATCAGGTGAGATGCTTATTGCAGTCAAAAAGCAATAACATAGGTGTGGCTAGAACTGTGTGAATAGGGAAAATAATGGTAAGAAATGGATTGAAAAGAAAGGAAAACCATATGTGGTCTTCTTGAGTAACTGAATTCATGAGTGCTGAGAGTCACAATCCTAAGACTATCCAAAAGAAATATGTTATTATATTACAATGTACTAGGTACTTTGTCAGGGCAAAATACATTTCCACAGGAAATACTCTGTCAGAAGGATTCTGCAATAGAGTTGTGAAGACCAATCACAGAGATATAAAAAGGTAATTATTTATATAAAGAAATTTATGATGATATCACATAATCCTAAATAAAGGAATACTAAGATTTAAAAGGAGAGAAAGAATGCTATGAAAAGTTTTAAGATATTTCTTAGGCATGGAAGAATGAAAACTGGAAACTGAGGGGTTATTTCGAATTAGATCCCAGAGATTCCAGGCAAGAGAAATATCATGAGTAAAGTATAAGTGAAGGGGATTCACAGCACATGTTTAGGAGGGGTGAGGTCAATTCCGTTTATTTTTGAGGGAAAATGCCCAGGGGATGGTTTAGAAGTTAGGCATGGAGGACTATGCATATCCCAATTTGGAGTGTGAATCTGCTCTTTTGAGGTAAGTGTTGGATTAGGAAAACAAGCCACTCTATGTTCAATGTAAGAAATGTTGTAGATGGTGAATTGACAGGTGGTGCAAGTGAACGTCAGGAAGTTTATGTTAATGGTCTCAACCTTCAGTTCTATGTAAATTGTTCTCAAAAGCACTCAGCAAAGGCACTCCATTCCTCAAAAATCTCCAGAAGGTCACAGTCTCAGCAGTGAAGTACACCTCTTTCATAGGCTTGCAAAAAAGTTATTTCAGTTACCCATTTGTCCATTTTCCTGCTCTCAACAGAAGTTGTACCTTGCCTCTTCCACCTCCCAACCCCTACATGGATGCTTGGTATTGGCAAACTCTAACCTAGAACCAAATGAAGAGAGTATTTCTGGAAAATGCAGTTCTAAGAGTCTCCTCAAAAGGCCAGATGACCTTGGAGGGAAGTGGCAGTGATGATTAGTGGAAATAGACAACCCAGCAGAGAAAGAAAGATCAGGTGACTGAAGTAGACTTCTGGACTTTCCATTCATCCTCACAGAAAGCTCATCAACCTTAACATTATTCTTTCATATAACATTTAATTTGAACAGATTACTACTAAAATGGAAAACAGAATGAAACATTTATACAACCCTGTTTTAGAAATGTCTATTCTAACAAATATGCGAAATGACTATTTTCATGCCATAATATTATTGAGCTACAGGCATCCAAATGTCTCACAGCATCCCTTCATATGACATGATTATAAATTATTTACTATTGTCATTATTCTTATGTTTCTATTTGTCACTCTCTAATACTTTTAAAATATGATGTCAAAAGTTAAGCACAGGTATCATAATGAACTCTGACTAATAATAGAGGGGGGCTATTTCCTTCAATTATTTTGTTTCTGTCTTCATATTCATTCAGCCAAAGTCCAAATTAATGTTTTAGAATTAGTTTCACAATTCTGCCTAATACTGATCTTGCGTTAAAATTTTTCCAGTATTTTGCACATGAACCACTGCCAAGTTGGGTCACCTTCCTGAATAGATTTTGGAATCATCCACGCAAAATCAATAGCTGAAGCCAAATAACTGGGTGAAATTACCAAAGGGAAGTTAACAAAGGATAGAAATAGCAAAGGCAGGTAGCCAGCAAGGTAAGACCTGGCCATCCAAGGTCAAGTTCATATCTAAAAAATTTTAGCAAGGAAATTAAAAAAATAGATTAAAAATGTTACTTATAAAATAAACAAATAAATAATAAGAGCCAATAAATAATTTAGTCCCAGATGTACCAGAAAGCCTGGGATGATTGCTATATTAAAGCAGTTAAAAAGAAAAAGAAAAAAAATGATAATAGGTTTATTCTCAAACCATAGATTGAATAGATTAGATGAGGACATATGTGTGATTAAACAAGGATCAGAAGCAAAGATGTGGTGAGAAATTATAATACCAAACACTCATTTTAAAGTGTTAGAATTGAGAGAAAATAGTGGAGTGGGAAGATAACTGGTCAGTAAATTTTCTTCACTAAAATGGTAACCCATGAGCATCTGGAGAATACTGAAGCTTCATGTTTCCAAAAGAATTTGAAATCATTTAAATTTCAACAGACATGACAAAACACATAATCCATTCATACTCTCAAAAATAAATTAAAATAGAGTTGTTTAGAATGTTAAGTGTATTAACTAGAACTCTTCTATATTTTGGTTTTAAATATACTTTACTACAGAATATACATTTTAAAATATCTAAAGAAAAATTATTGCTATTACTATGTGATATTACTGTGTGATGAATTACAGTCCAGTCCAAGCAGCTGCAAGAAAAACATCTTTATTACTAAATTAATAATTTCAAACTAAACCAGAAGGGACCATTATCCCTCTGGATATGGAGGCATATTGTTCTTTGACTTAACTAAGCCAGGAATTCCTAATTGCAATTAGATGTGCATAATTAAATGACTGCAGTTGGACTTTGATATTTTGGTTGATGAAGTATTTGTTTACATTGATTTTATATGGTTCATTTAATTTCAGTAGCAGTACTATGCCCTGTCATGGAATATTTCCAAAGAAAAAATGACAATAGAATTAGAAAGCATGTATCTACCTCTTTTTTATTTGTATATTTTCATTTAATTTACTAATCAGATTAAAGTATTAAAGAAGAAAAAATAATATTGAAATTCTGTATAAGAATAACAATTAGAAGACTTATATGGCTGACAATCATTAGTGACTTGATAAGATGTTAAATCTTAAAATAAGAGCTTTTTAATAAGTAGCAAGTATAAAATTTAATGAGATTTATCTTATATAAATTCTTCCCTTGAGTTGGAAAGAGAAAGTTTTATATTTTACAATTGGTTGTTTCAATAATAACAATCAAATCATTAATAATGTTAATAATGAAAATAAGAAAAATGGCTAACGTTTTATATAGGGTTTACTATATGTCAGAAACTAAATTATGTGCTGTTATAATGATTATTTCTAGGTATGAAAGATTGTATGAATTGTTATTACTCATTATTCTACTCTAGAAAGGAGATAACATGAACAAAAATCCCACACCACAAAATTCACACATTTAAAGTGTGCAATTCAAATGATTTTTAATATCTCTATAAAGCTGTTAAAATACTTATTTATATATAGAAAAAATCAAAGAGACAAATGTAAACAGGTTTAAATTAATTCTGGAGTATTTACTGAGTGATATTCACTCCATTTAAGCCCATCATTAAAATGGTACAGAAAATTAGTTATAAAAAAAAGAAAAAAATTATAGATCAGTTGGTTTATACATCTAAATATTTTCACTTACTATAGAAGTTTCCAGGAGTTCTAAAATAAAATATTTACTCTACCAATAAATACTTTATAATATATACTATAAGTATGATTTTTTCCTTCCACAAATCATATAGGCAAAGCCATACCAAAGATAATGTGCCATGATGAAAATGTATCAGTGAGCCCGGGCTGCTATAACACAATATTACTGCCCGGGTAGCTTAAGGAACAGAAATTTCTTTCCCATATTCAGGAGATTGGGAAATCTAAGATGAAGGGGTAGACTGAGTGGGGTCCCTGGTGAAGGCTCTGTCCCGGGCTTGCAGATTGCCACCCTCTCACTGTGTCCTCACAAGGTGGAGAGAGATAAGATGCAAATTCTCTGGTGTCTCTCCTTATAAGGGCACTAATCTCATCATGAGGAACCCACCCTCAAGACCTTGAGCTCTTAAGATGAGGTCAAAAGCCCCCTCTCCACATACTAACACATTGTGGGTGAGACTTCAACACTGAATTTTGGTCGATATAACTTATTCCATAGTAAAAAGGTAGTAAGAAAAAAAGGGAAAAGAGAAGTTTTTTTTTGTGGAACAGACTGGTAGCTCTTTATTAGAAAGAAAAGGGGGAAAAAATGGCAGCTGTGGAAGTAGATATAAAAAGAGAGATTTGGGGACACCTGGGTGGCTCAGTTGGTTAAGCAGCTGCCTTCAGCTCAGGTCATGATCCCAGCGTCCTAGGATCGAGTCCCACATCAGGCTCCTTGCTCGGCAGGGAGCCTGCTTCTCCCTCTGCCTCTGCCTGCCACTCTGTCTGCCTGTGCTCATTCACTCTCTCTCTCTGACAAATAAACAAATAAAATCTTTAAAAAAAAGAGAGAGAGATTTGTTGGAAGCAATAAGAAAGATTCATTTAAACAATTTCTAAAATCTTGAATAGTCTAAAATTGCTTTATGGCTTTGCTTACAACTTATAGGCAATGTAGATATAAAGTCCATTATGAACAGGCTTTATTTTTTTTTTTTTTTTACTTTGCTATTATAAAATACTACGTACTACATTGTGCCCCATAATAGAAATGTGCCAAGCTTATAGAACTCATTTTAAAGATAAATAAGTCATTCGATGCAATGGCAGTAATTGTTTTAACCTCTGATAATACAGCTCTGCCTCTACGATTAAAATATTAAATCTCCTTACCATTGTGTAGCTGTGGGCTACTTTCATTAACTCAATGCACCCTTGAGCATCTGCGAAAGCTCGGATCCCCAAACAGTTGGATGGGTGCAACAGCTTCATGAGGAAATGGCAGCACACTTCCACTACTTGAGGAAGCTGAAGAAGGCACGCTGCAGCAAGAAGGTTTTCAATGGTGTCTTCCTTTAATTCCAAGCAACCTAAACAGTAGACGAAGAGAATTATAAAACTCTGTTTAAACCATGTACCATTGTATTATTTAAAACATTAGGTCAATCTGCTAGAAATGACCTGAACCTAGACCTATAACCAAGATAAATATAACTTACTAAAGGGCAACAACCACTTTAAGCATCTTGCATTTTTTACATCATGTAATGTTCAAAATCATCTAGTATGTATGAAATATCTGTGTCCATTTCAGTAGGAACTATGACTGTACTTTTTGTTGTGAATTCAGGGGGAAAAAAAAGAGTAACAAGTAAGTTTCACAAAACATGTTTACAAGCTTCGGAGAGCAAAAGTTCACAGAGTTTCTGACAATACATTCATGTTTATATTAATACAAAACATCTATGTGTGGATAATGAATAAATGTATAAATATAATTATATGTACATATATAATACATGTATTGTAGATTGCTAGTATTGTATTTAACTCATTGTACCATGGTTATAATTTTCTATAATTTTTCTTTTCTTTCTTTCTTTCTTTCAATTCTCAGTTAACTTAAAAAAAAGGAGCTCTTTTAGTGCTTCCTCTTTTATCTAACTACTGGAATAATTTATTAATGAATGAGCTATTTCTGTATGTTTGTAAAACATTCCTGTGAAGACTTCTGGGCTTAACTATTTGGGGTTAGGTTTTATTTAGCAATTCAACACATCTTTAATAGGTTTACTCACTGCTCAGATTTTCTATGTGTCACTCAGTATTGAGTATTTCTAAGTCATATGGATGGCTTATTCCATCTTAGTTTTTGTGGCACAGACTGACTTCACTAGAAATAGCTTCACTCATTTTCCTGGACACAGGGTCAGGCCACATGTTAACATCATGATATAAGTCAGTGGACTTATATAATAAGAAGGATGTGTGTTATTACCACACCAAGGCATCTGTGACATGAGTGTCCTTCGTCCAAGCTCTCTTTCTCTTCTGCCCCAAAGTAAAGACAACATAAACCCATGGTGGGTGGTCGATGCACAAAGAGTAAGGAAACTGGGTACCTGAGCTCTAAACCAAGAGCTACTAGTTTCAAATAATGATCCTCAATACTTAAGCTACTAATACTTAAATAATAAACTCCAGTACTCAAATATATTTTTACTTTTATTGTATTATTGGTTTTATTGATTCTTGCAGTCCAATGTACTCTAAATTGTACAGTTTTAATTTTATTTTAATTAGTGTGTATCTAAAATTATTGGAAATTTTTCATACCATGGATTTTTTATTTTTGCCTTCTGTCATCCTCATTTAGTTAAATTAACCTATTTTTCAGTGGATTGTTTAATCACTTCAGAGAATCAACTTTTTTAAGTCTTATTAATGCATAATAAAGAGTAATAGTAATGGAACAGGAGTTTTTTAGAAAATTTATTTTTGTTAATTTTGCTCAGAAATTATTGACCTTGCTAAATATGAGTATTCTGGAAAACTATTGCCTATTTTTATGGAAATGGTTCTTCCTCCTTACCTTTGCTTCTTCAATTTTCTCTTAGAGACTATTATCAAGTGCTATGTATTAGATCAAATCATTCCCTCCTCCATATCTATAATTTCTTTATGCATTCTATTCACTAATTCGCTCTCCAGTATATTTTATATTTTGTTTAAAGTTGATATGTTACATTTTAGAAATATTTTATTTTTACTTCTAGAAATTCTCTCTGTAAGAATTATTGTATTGAAATTTATATTTTCATATTTACCTTTAAACTCATAGATAATTTTTTTTGGTTTATCTTATGTACTCTTTAACCTTGACTTACTAAAAAGTTAAATAGCTTTTGATAGTAAATTTCTACCAATGAGAATTATTCATTTTACAGAATTTTTAATTAATTCATAAACATCAATTTTTATTCCTGAGTTTTAATAATATCATTCTTTTCCTTTGATCATGGATTCATTTTATTTCTACTCTTCTGTCTTTATGTAACTTTACCACATTTAGTTGTTGTTGTTGTTGTTGTTTTAAGATTTTCTTTATTTATTTGAAAGAGAGAGAGAGAATATGAGCAGGGAGAGGGAGATTAGCGGGGAGCCTGACCTGGGGCTCAATCCCAGGACACTGGGATCATGACCTGAGTGCAAGGCAGATGGTTAACTGACTGAACCACTGTGGCGTCCCTAACTGGGGTAATTATTATTACCCCAAAATAAGTATCTGTGTTCTCCACTTAATAGCAAAATTTTTAGAACTTTATATATCTTTCTGAGATAACAGTGTTTTATTTTCCTACACTGCAGTCCCTAATATTCAATAATGGTGATCTGTCTCTATATAAAAGGGATATTTTGGGACGCCTGGGTGGCTCAGTTGGTTAAGCGGCTGCCTTCGGCTCACGTCATGATCCCAGCTTCCTGGGATCGAGTCCCATATCGGGCTCCTTGCTCGGCAGGGAGCCTGCTCCTCCCTCTGCCTCTGCCTGTGCTCTCTCTCTCTCTCTAATAAATAAATAAAATCTTAAGAAAAAAAAATAAAAATAAAAGGGATATTTTAATTCATTGATGTATTTGGAAGACAGTCAACACAATATTTGAAACTCAAATGTAAAAGTATAGGAAAAAATAATTAATCAACTTTCATTATTAATATGCTATCACCTAATTGAAATTTAAGAATGTATCTTTGCTAGTTGGAATATATTTTATAACTTTATAATATTACTGCAATTTTTTTTTATTTCTACCTTTTTCATCAGTAGTATTTCTATAGCATGTTAGAAAAGTTGTCTACTGGGGCACCTGGGTGGCTCAGTGGGTTGAAGCCTCTGCCTTCGGTTCAGGTCATGATCTCAGGATCCTGGGATGGAGCCCCGCATCGGGCTCTCTTCTCCGTGGGGAGCCTGCTCCCTCCTCTCTCTCTGTCTGCTTCTCTGCCTACTTGTGATCTCTGTCTGTCAATTAAATAAATAAAATCTTAAAAAAAAAAGTTGTCTACTTTCAAAAATTCATCTTTCAAGGACAGAATATTTATTAAGAAAGAACTTTATAAACAGAATGCTTTTATTTTTTTCCATGCCAAAGTTTTTATTCTGGATTTTTTTTAACCTATATTAATTTGCAGGAATAGTTCCATAAACACCCATTTATTCTTTTACCTAGTTTCACCAAGTGTTAACATTTTGACATATCTTTCTGCATATGTGTGTTTATACTATAGTTGCTGAATTATTTGATTACTCCAACCATTATATTTCACCCCTAAACACTTTAGCATGTGCCTCTAAGGACAAAAGTTTCTCCTACATAGCTACTATATAATTTTTACACTTACAAAACTAATACAATAGTATTTGCTATGATGTAAATCTCCCCAAATGTGCAAATAATGTGCTTTATAGGTTTTATTTTTAAATTCTGAGATGATGTGGGGCTCCATCCCAGGACCCTGAGACCACGACGTGAGCCAAAGGCAGAAGCTTAATTAACTCGCTAAGCCACCCAGGTGCCCTGAAAATTCTGATTCAGTAGATTCCGGGGTATGACATTGGAATCCTCTTCTCCCTAGAGAAAGCTGGGCTCTGACCTTCTACCTGCTTAACAAAAACTGAGCGCCCCCCACACTTGCCAGTGTCTGTGAGTATGGGTGTGGACTGGGGTGATCCTGGGAAGCAGTCATTTCTCAGAGTCCCAGACATGATTTGGGGCAACCCCTCTCCCCAGTGTTCTATGATTTCCTTTGTTTTTTTCCTAGCACCCCACCCTCACTGTGCCAGATGTCATGCATCTCATACACTGTTTCTTCCTGATGCTCTCTCCCTTCTCCCCAGGCATCAGTAAAATCTAGAAATCCAGCCATTAAAAAAAATTTTTTTTTCCTTTGTGACATACTTTCTTTCCTGAACCCAACCTCACAAGTAAGCCTTTAAATTCAGGATCTAATCAAGACTCTCACACTATATTTTCTTGTTATGTTCCTTTGGTCTCCTTTAATTTATAACTTTTTTCCAGCCATTTTGCCATTCATGACATTTATATTAGTGAAGAATCCACTAATCCAAAGTTATTTTGTAGAATTCCCCAGGTTGGATTAGTCATATTATTTCCCCATGATTACATTTAGCTGGGACCTTTTTTGGCAGGGACACTGTATAGGTGATATGGTACCCTTTTCAGTGGCTCATACAGGGAGGTTCATGATGTGAGTAGGTCTTATGATCAACAGTGTTAAGTTTGGTACCCTATTTAAGGCAGTGTCTACTAGACTTCTTCATTTTAAAAAATTTTTTTTCTTTATAATTAGTAATCGGGTGGGGGATAACTTTGCTTTCAAACATGACATTTCACCTATAACTTAACATGTTTAATAGTTAAAGTGTATTATATTTTATTTATGAGTGTCACTGATAGAATAAGACAGCAAAGGAATCTAAATCATGCTTCCAAGTGTAGCTAGGGATTTAATGAAGAAAAAAGCAGGTAAAGTGGAAACAATAAATTAAAAGGAACAGTGTATAAGAACAAAATTAAATACTTTTTTATTATATACTAATTTACACTTAAATTAGCTACCTAAAGTTTAGTTTTAATATAAAAGTGGGACATTATCAATAATAAAAGTTAAAATAAATAGTTACTTTTGAGCTTACAAGATTTTGATAAATGCACATGGATCCTATTATTTGGTTATTATCAACTAGTAGAACATTGAGTAACATAGGTCAATTCAGCAAAGGAGACATTTGCCAGTGCAATTCTTGGAGGTGTTTATATTTCACATTATCATTCAATAATAATGTCAAACAAAATATTCATCTGAAGTTGAAAGATTCACACAAGCTTGAATGATTTTAAGATAAATTATGTCAGCACAGCTATTGATCTATATTTTAAGGTTTATGAATATTATAGTAGGCACCAGAATGAAGTATTCTACAGGATATAGAAACCTATATTTTAGGGGCATCTGGGTGGCTCAGTGGGTTAAGCCTCTGCCTTCGGCTCAGGTCGTGATCTCAGGGTCCTGGATTGAGCCCCGCATCAGGCTCTCCACTCAGCGGGGATCCTGCTTCCCCCCTCCCTCTCTCTCTGTCTGCTTCTCTGCCTATTTGTGATCTCTCTCTGTCATGTAAATAAATAAAATTAAAAAAAAAGAAACCTGTATTTTATAGATTTTAAATGATTTATGAAATGTGTACCTACACTTCTAAGAATAAAAATATGAAATATAAAGGAGATAACATGAACACATTAAAATTTGTTATTTATAATTGATCATATGAATAACAACTTTTGATAATATTTATACCTTTTAAAATATTGTCATGATTTCAAACCTTCAGAGGAATTTTACCTAAAACTTCCAGTAATACTGCCAAGAAGATGGTTATATGCTTCCTAGCATGGGTCTTGTGAAAATCAGATAAAAGAGGTAAATACAGATGGCTTTTATAGATTCCATTTTATTTTGATTTCAGAACATTGGGAGAATAACTTCCTTTAGTTTTAACTAACTGTTTTCTGATTTTTAAAGATGTACTTATTTATTTATTTGAAAGAGAGAGCATGAGCAGGGGAGAGGGGCAGACGGAGAGGGGAAAAGCAGGCTCCCTGCTAAACAGGAAGCCTGATGCCTGATTGGGGACTGGATCCCAGGACTCTGGGATCATGACCTGCCCTTAAAGCAGATGCTTAAGTGATTGACCCACCCAAGTGCCTCAATTAACTAATTGTTTCCGATAGCAATTATGCAGAAAAAAAGTTAACATAGTAGCCCTGACCTTCTATTTTTGAAAAGGTCTGCTTGTAAGATTTGCCCTTGACTGGTGTCTAAAAACTTAGATTTCAAAGGGGTTCCCACCATTAACTAATAAAAATGGCTTATTGTACCTAAAGTGTTTGTATAAACAATATGGCCTATGCTGAACACCTGCTTTTCTTCTGGGAGTCTTGAATTTTGGCACATGCTAAGCAGACGCTGTCTATGTGATTAGACCTCCATAAAAACCCAGGGCACTGGGTCTCCAATGAATCTCCCTGGTTAGAAACAATTCACATGCTTTGTCACATCTCATTGAAGAGGACATGAAGTGTGCCCTGTGTGATTGCACTTGCAAAGGAGCTTTTGGAAGTTTGTGCCTTGTTTCTCTGGGGCTTCACCCATTTCCCTTCCCTGACTCTGCACTGAATCCTTTTGCCATAATAAATCATAACCGTTGGTATGACTATGTGCTGAGTCCTGTGAAGTCCTAGTAAATCACTGAACTTGGGGAGATAGTCTTGGGATATCCCACCACAGCATTCTAATTAGAATTGCTGGAGTAGCAGGTGAAGTTGGAGATATACTGTGCCTATGGGCTGGAAAATGTAACATTGTTAACATTTCAGTTCATCCCAAATTAACCTATAGATTTATTATAATCATATTCAAAATCCCAGCAGACTTTTTGTAGAAATTACAGAAATGATTCTAAAATTCATATGCAAATGCAATGGCCTAGAGTAACCAAAACAATTTTGAAAAAGAACAAAGTAATAATGCTACCAGATTTTAAGATAAAGCTACAGTAATTAAAACTGGGATTTGTCTAAATATACACAGATCAATGGAAAAAATAGACTCCAGAATTAGAACCACCCATATATTAATAACTAGTTTTTGCAATGGCAGTAGACAATTTAATTGAGAAAGGATAGTCTTTGAAAAAATAGTGCTGGTACAATCAGATACCCACAGGCAGAAACTTGTATTTTAATCCCTACCACACACATTTTATAAAGTTTACTCAGAAATGGTAATTCAGTGAAGAAATTTAAACCTCTTTAAATACTGGTAGTGGAGCAATTGGCTTTCTGAATGCAAACAGTTTAATTTAGACCCTGCCTCACACCTTATACAAAAATTAATTCAAAGTGAATAGTAAACTTTAATGCAAAATGTAAAACTATAAAAAAAACTATAAAATATCTGGAGATAATCAGTGTGACCTTGGGTTTTTACAATGAGTTTCTAGATATCTACTCATCTCATTATTGTAATCTATGTTTATAGAGGAGATTGATTTTATTTGAAAATGTGATGACTAATATATTAACAATAACAGATTATCTAGTTCTAATTAATTCAACAAGTGAAAAACTATTCATTTTTTAAAAAACTAAAAATTGTTCTTTAAAAAACTATTCATTTTTATGATTTAGATGTACACTATGTATAATCACACTGCACAACAGTATCCATCCACAGAGCATCCCATAAAGCATAGTATATCCATAAATCAAATAGAATACAATATCAATCATCTAGTGATCAATGCACCAGATCTACATTATCAACATGGATTAATACAACAACAATGAAATTTAGGGAAAAAAAGACACTTGTACAAATATACATGGAGCAATTTGCAGTATATATGTATATATACACTGAAAATTTCTACTTGCACAAAATTGCTCTGTCACCACATATATATATATGTTGTATATATGTATATGTATATATTTCACCATATATACATGTTATATATATACCGTATATATGTCTCTATATATACACACATATACACATATATACACATATATGTTGTATGCATACACATGTATATACACATATATATTTGTATATATACAACATATATGTGTATATATGTATATGTATATATGTCACCATATATACATGTTATATATATACCATACATACACATGTTTCTATATACACATATATATGTTGTATATATACAACATATATATATATATGGTGACAGAGCAATTTTGTGCAGGTAGAAATAAAAAGATAGGGCATATATGAGCTCTGCAGAGATATGTATGGTAATAATAAATCCCAAAATCAGTGTAGTAATCATATCTCTTCATAAGGAAGAAATAAGGGAGAAACGCATCCATCATGACAGAGTTTTGATTTTATTCATATTTTATTCCTAAGTGAGAAGAAAGATGCCCAGCTTCCCATTAAAATATTCTCAGTAACTTTTATCAATTTGAAATATTGTATAGTAAATATGGCAAATTGTATGTCCCTTCGCATTTAGCATTACACATGACTACTATTTGGACAGGTTAAGTATGATCGAAGATTGATATCCTTGTTGGTCAGAACCTGAGTCAAGTGTTGGAAAGCAGACTTAGATGTCCTTCCAAAGGAATATACTTGTGTTCAAATTGAGGGCAGTGGGTACACAAGAGGACTTTCATGTAAGATAGAGCAGAGAGGATAAAATGCATATATGGCCATAAATCATTCCTTTCTTTATACTTTTGCCCTTCAGAAATATTCTTATATACTAACTCTGAGGTCGGCCATGGGAAATACCATGGAGAAAGGAAAAGTGGAAAACATAAGGTAAACAGGGCCATGAGAGGCATGCCCCTTGTTGTGTTTCAGATCTATTTGAGACCATCATGTCATTAAGCCAGGGCAAGCCTGTTTCATCAATCTGACACCTTGTTGGTAGATAGTTATATTGCTGACAGATAACTGAGCACCAATACATGATTGAGCTTTGTTCTAAAATAACAGAAAAAATCATCAGCCAAGTCCAGCCCACTGACAAGCCACAAACTTATAAACAAACAAACAAACAAAAAAATCATTGTTGTTTTAAGACATTAGCCTTGGGGCAAAAATTTTGGGGACAAGCAACTGTAATCCACAGAAGCTAACTTATAGAATACAAAGCAATAAATGTGATGAGTTAATGGAAGAAAAAAGATTACTCAGGATGGATCATAGCCCTAAATGTAAAAATGTAAAAACTAAAACTATAAATCTTCTATAAGAAAATAGAAAAATTTTGTGACCTTAAGTTAAAGATTTCCTAGAGAAGACATCAAAAAAATAATCCACAAGAAAAAATTTGTTAAATTAGACTTCATAAAAATCACTGCAAAGGACAATATTAAAGGGACAAAAAGATGAACCACAGACCAGGAAAAAAATTTTTTGTAAAATCATATGTCTGATAAAGTACTTGCATCTAGAATATGTAAAGAAGTCTCAAACTCAATAACAAGAAAAAAAATTTAATGGGCAAATGATCTAAACAGATGTTCCATAAAAGAAGATACATGGATGAAAAGTGCTTAACATTATTAATGTTCAGGTGATGGAAACTAAAAGCACAATGAAAACCCACTACACTTGCATTAGCACTGCTGGCGGAAATGTGAAATTGTATATCCATTTTGGGAAACAGTTTTGCAATTTCACCTCTCAAATGACACGACCATTTCACTCCTAAGTATTAACTCAAGAAAAATAAAACAATATGTTGATATAAAGCCTTGCATATGAATTTTTATAGTAGATTTATTTTGTAATAGCCAAACACTGGAAACACCCAAATGTTCATTAACAAGTGAAGGGATGAACAAACTATAGTAGAGTAGTTCCCTTTATCTGTTAGGGATATTTTCCAGGACCTCCAGGGGATGCCTGAAACCATGGATAGTACTTAACCCCCTACACACTGTTTTTCCTATACATACATACCTATGATAAAGTTTAATGTATAAACTAGACACAGTAAGAGATTAACAAAACAACCAATAACACAATAGAACAGTTCTAACCATATACTGCAATAAAGGTTGTGTGAATGTGGTCTTTCTATTAAAATAACTTATTGTGCTGTACACACCCTTCTTTTACTGATGTTATAAGTTAATAAATGCCTGTGTGATGAGATGAAGTGAGGTGAATGAGGCAGGCATTGTGACCTAACATGACCTATTGCTGGCCTTCTGACATCATGTCAAAAGGAGGATCATTTGGCTTGGATAGCTGAAACTGTTGAAAACAAAACTGTAAATAATGAGGGCTACAATGAGATACTACTCATAAAAAGTAAAGAACTGTTGATATATGCAACATCAAGGTTAAGTATGCTGAGTGCGAAATAATTACGTTGAGTGAAACAAACCAGCCCCCCCCAAAATAATAAACCTTATGACACAACTTAATTAAAATTCTTAAACATTTACACTATTATGACATAAATCAGATCATCAGTACCTGAGTATGGAGTAGGAGCAAGGAGGATAAACAAGATGGATCAGAAAAGTGGGTGATGAATATATTAATTACTCTGATTATGGCAAAGGTTTTATGAGTGTATACATATGTCAAAAAGTCAAAGTGTACACCTTATACATATGTAGTTTATTGTATATCATTTATTCATCTATAAAGCTTTTATTTTTTTTAATATTTTATTTGTTTATTTGAGAGAGAGACAGTAAGAGAGAGCATGAGTGAGGAGTTAAGAGGGAGAAGCAGACTCCCCGAGGAGCCGGGAGCCCGATGTGGGACTCGATCCCAGGACTCCAGGATCATGACCTGAGCTGGAGGCAGTCACTTAACCAACTGAGCCACCCTAGCACCCATCAATAAAGCTTTTAAAAAGAATACTTAAATGTCAGCAAAGATGAGTTGGGTGGACTAGTACCTTTATTTTCTGAGGGCTTTAATTCAAACTTTACTAGCAAAATCACAAAGATAGGGACGCCTGGGTGGCTCAGTTGGTTAAGCAGCTGCCTTCGGCTCAGGTCATGATCCCAGCGTCCTGGGATCGAGTTCCACATCGGGCTCCTTGCTTGTCAGGGGGCCTGCTTCTCCCTCTGCCTCTGCCTGCCACTCTGTCTGCCTGTGCTCGCTCTCTCTCTCTCTGACAAATAAATAAATAAAAATTTAAAAAAAATCACAAAGATAGTACATTATAATTTATTTTTTAAAATATTTTATTTATTTATTTGACAGCCAGAGATCACAAGTAGGCAGAGAGGCAGACAGAGAGGGGGAAGCAGGCTCCCTGACGAGCAGAGAGCCCGATGCGGGGCTGGATTCCAGGACGCTGGGATCATGACCTGAGCCAAAGGCAGAGGCTTTAACCCACTGAGCCACCCAGGTGCCCCGGTACATTATAATTTAAAGAAATTGTATGCTATGTGTTATTTTTTCTTACAGTTAACAATATATAGAACATATTATAGTTATGGCAATTTCATATATGCTATGAAATTTCATATATGCCCTATATTTCAAATGCTACCGCTTGAAATACCTGATCAACATATTGTTAAAATAATCTTATATATGTAAACCTAACATATAAAATGGTGTGTGGGTGTGTGTGCATGCTATTACATTTATCTTCCCAGATCATACTTAAAAAGTGATTCAGAGATGGAGTATTAGTGAGTGTTGAGTTTGAGTGCTTACAAACTGAGCTACATCATGCATGATATTTTTTTATATAAATATATATATTATTTTTTCTATATATATAGAACCTGGCTATTTCTCTGACAGTCTTATATAGTAAAAAGACAAAAATTTACCAAACATTTTATTTAAAATTGAACCTACAAAGAAAACATGAATATTGTTAATGAAAAAATATTTCTACACATTCATTCAAAGTTAACTTTTAAGGCATAATGTTCACAAATGGCTTTAGATATATGAACAGGGTAAGTCTACACATTTTTACTTTGGGTGCCATAAAAAATTAGCTTAAAAATATGAGATATCTACATGAAACTTTGGATAGCTAAGGAGCCTGTGACTATAATAACTGAAAGCCCTGAGAAAATGTTCTTAAATAATAAGGAAATAGCTATAATCTCTAATCTCTTTTAACAAGTGCAGAAGATAGTTGTCTCCAGAAAAAATTAATTGAAAGACTCAACATATCATCAGAAAGCAACGATCTTCTCAAATGCCTTATTGTTTCCCTCATAGCTGCCATAGTTTTAAGCTTCGGATTCAGACAGGAAAATACCACTGAAAGAGAAACTATTCCTTCCTGCATGTCTCTCTTGAATCAGTGAAGAAATCTTTATTAAAAGTTTCCCAGAAATCTTTCTTCCATGTTGCCTTGACAAAAATTGTATCACATGACCATGCCTCACTCAACATATTATTATTAATTAAATCCATACTTTACTCTCATTTACTTATTTATTTATTTATTTATTTTATCTATTGCCCTTTTTCTGTTTCAGGATCCCATGCAGGATACTATATTTCATTTAGTCATTTTGTCTTCTTAGGATCCTCTTCGTTGTGATAATTTCTCAGACTTTGTTTTTGATGACTGACAGTTTTGAGGAGTTCTGGTTAAGTTGTTTTTTTTTTTTAATTTTTTATTTATTTGACAGACAGAGATCACAAGTAGGCAGAGAGGCAGACAGAGAGAGAGGGGGGAAGCAGGCTCCCTGCTGAGAAGAGAGCCCGATGCAGGGCTTGATCCCAGGACCCTGGGATCATGACCTGAGCTGAAGACAGAGGCTTTAACCCACTGAGCCACCCAGGCACCCCCCACCTTTCCTTTTTTAACTACAATCCCCCACCACTGCCTCTAGGCAGAAAGTTGCTCCCTTGCAGTTCTGCCTGCTGCTCCCTTACAGTATATTCAGTAAACTTCTTTAAAAATTATTATTATTATTATTATTATTGTTATTATTATTATTCAGTAAATGTCTATCTCTTTTGTTCTGTGTTGGGTGAATTCTTTCACCACCTGTGCCTCTGGCCTCCACACAATCAGGTCACCTCACAGTAGAGGTAGTGTTTGTCAGGTTTCTCCACTGTAAAATTATCTTTTGTTTCCTTTTCCATACTGTGATTTCTGGAAGGAGGACCCTATGCATAACCACACTTAACGAATGGGTCATTATGCTCTATTTCCTTGAGGGCAAATTAATTACATAAATGATGTGAAGTTCTGCATGAGAGACTTGTATTTTCTTGGTTATTTATTTACTTAATAATTTATTTACATCAACAAATTCCTACATTTTCGAGTGTTTTGGAAAAGTCAGGAGAGTTAAAAAAGTTTTGGTTTACATCAGTTTATTCTTTTGAGCAGGCTTGCATGTCTTTTTAATAGTTACCAAAAGAAAGTGATTTTTATTGTACTTTGGACTTTTGCTATCATTAAATTATTCCTTATTCTAATATGCACCACATTATTGGCTTCCTGATCCCTCTCTCCACCTCTCATCTGGAAGAAAATCCTGGTTGCAAACCAGTTTTAGAAAACAGAATGACAAGCTATGCCTGGAGAATTCTATCAACTTAGAGCTTATTAATAAACAATGTCTTCTATGGATTCCAGCCATAAGAAAAGCGTGCTTAATATTTTTCAAGCACTAAATATATCTCAGAGTTTAAGGGTTCATTATTAGAAAAGTCAGGGAAATATCTATGCAAGGATCAGTGAAAAGGTAGTTGTGATCATAAAGCCCAACATTTTTCTAATTCTACCTGCACACCTTTCAGGTCAGAACTAAAAATTTCAGTAGTTCTCATTTTACCTAAATTGTTTTAAATCTAGTATTCTCACATATCTATCATTTGGAAAAGAACAAGAAATTGTTGCTGAGAATAATCATGACTTTTTCTGAATAATCCCTTGACCTACATCCATACACAGGCGTTCAACTTACTTGACTTTAACCATCAAGTGGACTCCTTATTTTCAGTATATCATAGCTTATAACTCTGTCCTTAATAAACTACATAGATTTTTTTCTACTCCTAGTACTTGCTATAGTGTTTAGTGTAACACAGGCTACCACTCAATACTCAAGGAAATTTTGGTTGTAAGGAAAAAAAATAAAAAGGATCAACTCATAGCTAAACAAGTTATCCAAACTTCTACTGTAAGTCACATAATTGGTCAACCAGTGAATCAAACATAACACAAATATGCTCATTTGGCCATTACAGAATTTAATATTTTAGGATATCTTTAGGTGAAACACATTCTTTTGAGTTCAGCATCAGTAACAACAATCACTCTCTCTAAGAGAGCAGGAGAGAGAGAGTGGAGGTAGCGGGTGGGCGGAGGGGCAGAGACACATAGAGAATCTTAAGCAGGCTCCACGCACCGTGCAGACCCCAACCTCATGACCCTGAGATCATCACTGAGCCAAAAATCAAGAGTACAGCACTTAACTGACTGAGGCATCCAGGTGCCCCAATACTAATCTCTTTAAATTAAAGGTACCTTCAACCCAACTGAGTTTTATCCATGGATTTTAATATTGTACTGTTTGATGTATGAAATCATCAGTAATCTGTGCGTCTAGGCAGTATCATTTGAATCTGAATCAGCCAACAGATGAAACAGTTTTATAATTCATTACCATATCCACTTCTGGCATATTAGTGAAGATGTCTGAAGTACATAATACAGAGTTTTATAAATATTCAAATATTCAAAAATATTCTTCTCAGATTTCAATATTAGAAACCTATGTTTATGTTGAGGAAATTCCTTGTTTTTATTTATAATTGATTATGCTTCTTTCTCTACCTTAGTGCCTGAGAAGTTAAAACAAATTGGTATGTAATTTCTATGAATACAAACAGAATCTTACGACTCTTATGGTGTAAATCATACCAGGGGTGTCGTGGATTTGCATATGAATGCCTCTTTCAGGTCTTTTTTTCTTTGAATTTCAAAGCCTTATACATACATCACAGATTCTGAGGCACAAAATTAAGACCAAATCAGTCTTGTGGCTTCTGTAAATGACTTTTTAGATTTGCTCTTCCTTTATTTTTCTACTTCAGTCAGTAAAACAGAGGGGAGATTGAAAGGGGTAAGTATGAGAAAATATACCTTCTCACTGGACAGATGTTACAGTAACATTATGGAAAAGAATGTTCTAATAGAAGTAGGTTGAATTGAAGTTATCTACAAAGTTGCTCCATCTTAGGATGCTTAAAGATTTTGTGCACTAACTTGGCTGGCTGTGAGGTGGAAATAAAAAAGGCTACAGTTTTGATATGTTATCATCTGGCAATCTGCCCAGATCAAGAGTTCTAGCATCCTACCTGTGCAGGAGGCCTTATTACCCACTTCCTCTGTTCTGCCAGGCTTCTGAGTTGCCAGATGTTTTTATGTTTGTCTGTTTAACAGATAATTTTCTTTGGAGCAGTTTCCTCTCTCTCAAAATATGCTTAGTATATTATCTTATTCCTTTCTGCCATCATTTAGATCATATTCAGAGATTAACCACTTTCATTTTCTGACTATAAGCATTCATATTTTCTCGAAATCCTCACATCTAACAGCCACAAATCATAATCAGCATATCTTAGCCTCAAAATAGTTACAAAGTGTTATTGGAGGAATATATAGTTAACTCTCTAATACATGTCAAAAAACTACCCTATACATTATTGACACCTTATTTCCCTCTCTGAATGTATTTTACTTTGGAGCCATTTTGAGCCAGTTTGTGACGTGGCAAATTTAAATAAAATACATATGAAAAATGAGGTTTGTGCTTGAGGTCCTAAATATATTTTCTTTGACTTAACTTGATAAGGAAAATAATAATTTGTCAAAAAATTTTAAAATGTCCTATTAAAATGCCCATTTATCAGAAAGTAGACTATATGGTCCAGGAAAACACATGAAAATAATTAATGACATATGTTTCAAAGTATTGTTTACATTTTGACATGAATGAATCAGAAATGAACATGTTATATGTTAAAGTGATTTTTATAATTCTTCTCACAAGACTGAACTTCCATTACTAGTCTAGATTTTTTATAGATATTTTATTCTGCAGTACCCCACCCCCAACTCCCCACCACACACACACACACACACACACACACACACACACTCTCTCTCTCTCTCTCTCTCTCTCTCTCTCTCTCTCTCTCCTAAACATCTCCAGAAAAGAAGAAAAGACCTGGCGGGAACAGGCATCAGACTTGCATGAATGTCATTTAGTGAAATATTTTCTCTAGCAAAGAAGTACTAGAGGACTACAACAGGGCAATAATTTGTCTAAGAAAGCTCAAGCACACAATCTAAAGGAGTCAGAGATCAAGGTATTGCTTTCTGATGTGTCTTCAGCACACCGTTCACTTCTGGCTGAAATGTTTTCCCTGTTGGGTAGCCCTTAGTGTCCATTATGGGAGGTAGACAAAGCATTTAAAAACAAAATTCTTAGAGTTCTCTTTATGAATTTCATGTCTCCATCATGAAGGGGAAGTCTTGCCTGAATGAAGGTGGCAAACCAGACAAAATGATGATTTCTGGAAGTCTTCAAAGGGGTCAGTGACTGGAGTTTTGTTTTTTTTTTTTTTAAGATTTTATTTATTTATTAGAGAGAGAGCGAGCGAGCACAGGCAGACAGAGAGGCAGGCGGAGGCAGAGGGAGAAGCAGGCTCCCTGCCAAGCAAGGAGCCCGATGTGGGACTCGATCCCAGGACGCTGGGATCATGACCTGAGCCAAAGGCAGCTGCTTAACCAACTGAGCCACCCAGGCGTCCCTGGAGTTGTTTTATTTGCTTGTTTTTGCTTGTTTATTGTTTTTATCCACCACATACTATCTGTGGAAAGAATCCCCACTATCAAATTTCAAACGCAAAGTATTGAGAAATAAAACACAACTAAAGTATATTTTTAAAGATATGTATTGTTCAGAAACATATGTGGAGTTGTTGCTGCATTTTTCCCAACTGCATGATAAAGGTGAATGTTATGAGAAATAACACAGATGTGTGTAAAACATCCTGAAAATGTTAAATGTTAAACATGTAGTGTTTCTTATCATTCTTATTTACATAATAATAACAAAACAAAATTAGACTTACATTTGCAAAGTTATGAAATTGTGAATGTCCCAGCCTGAGGATGACCAGTGATATAGTGCTAGGATCAATCACAATTCTCCATTTGTAGCATCTACATACTTTCTTCAGTTTGTTCATGATTTTGTGGAAAAGGAAATTAGTTGTAAGAAAAAAAATTACATTTGATGGCAGATGGTACTAGGAAAATGGAACTAGTAAAATGGAAAGCAGTAAAATGGAAGTAGTAACATAAGTACATATAAGCAGCATTACCTCGCTTGTTAATCAGACAGAATGTTGAATACCTTCAGATCTAGCAGAAAAGACATTGGAATGCCTTTGAGAAAACTGGAAAACTGGACCATGCTCCCACGTCCATGGAATTTTGTTGCCCTCTATAGCAAGGTATTTTCATTTTTGTAACTGACAGTAAGATTTGACTACTTGCTCATCTCATCTTGTTACTGTGTGGAATGAGATAAGATATGCTAAAATAATGAAGGCAATACATGATAAAAATATAACTAAAATATATAAGGCAGAAAAATTATAGTTAGGTGGTTTAAAAAATCACTAAAATGTATACCAAATTATATATAGATGAGAGTTCATACTGTAATACTAACACATATAATAAATCAGATTCAAAATTAATAACTGCTGACAAAGTGATCAGTTTTATCTCCAGTTTCATTTTTTATATGGATTCTGCAAAGGATTTGATGGAACTTATAAAAACACCCATTAGAAATAATCATCATAATTGAGGGCTTATAACATTCTAAGCAGTATGCTAAACCCACATAATTTTATTAGCTCATTTACTTAGACATTATTATTCTCCTTTCTTAGAGTTGAGTAATATTAAGACTCTATAAAGCTAAGTAAGTTGACCAAGACCTCTAAGTAAAACTGGGGGAGCACAAAGGATATAATTAAAATACTTAAGAAGTAAGAAGTAAGTACATGCCAATTAGAATAAATGCCCAACAATCTGAATGAATACTGGGCTAAATCATCTCATTGAGTTTTGGTTGAATATTAGTCCTGGTGAAGGCCAAAGAAAACCTCACAGGTTTTTGATGTTGAATTCTACATACTGCCCTGCAAGTACAACAGGATCAAGTGTGCAGATATTTTGGGATTAGAGTGAAGGTGAAGTGACCCTGAGAAAATATAGTCAAATAGGAGATTAATGCAAAAAATACATAGCGTGTACTCTACACACATGCACAGTGACACAGGAGTCAGTGCCTGCCTTCCTAGGATCCAAAGCAAAATGTAGGACAAAAAGGACATGTAAATAGTTTCCCTATACAATTCCTAGTACACAAAGGAAAATGTCAACAATTATAAGATTGTGAGTAACAATAAAATAAAATCCAAGCAGATTTTTTTAAGAAAGCAAAGTTGATTATAAGGTGAGATCTGGGGGATGATCCTTACTTGGGGACCCAGAAAGTAAATGTGAATTTCAGGGCAGAAGAGACATAACCTTTCCAATACCGCTAGTAAATATAAAGTTTCACATGTCAATTTCTTTTTCAATCTGTCTATAAAATTCCATAGCATGAAGCCAAGATGCAGTTCAGTAACAACAACAAAATGTTATAAAATATTCAGAAAATGCACATAATTTTTATTATCTATTTTGATACAATAATTTCTCCAAATTAGCTTATATTATTCATCATTACTTACACACACACACACACACACACACACACACACACACAAGCAAATGAAGGTTCTTGGGATAATGAAAAGGCAGAAATAGGATGATAATATATAACTGATTTATTTTTATTATTTTTACTTTTTTTCTTTCTGAGTGTATAGATTATGTCAGCATTCTATGGAAATTACTAAATCAATATTTTAAGTTAATGAATAAAATAATAATAGATAAGGCCAGTCTTTAATGGCTCAATTTCTTAAATTGAGAACAGAAATTTTCCAACTAGTATAAGTTCTAACTTTAAAACTAATATTCTGCTAATGTGCCTGCATAATTCATGCCACTTGAATTAAACCTGTAATAAAAATGAAACAATAATTTAGTTTAATTACAATAAAAATTCTGAGGGGAGTTTAGTCCAGGCTGACTATATTGATGTATACTTTTTTAATATTAAAGCAGAACATTAAACATCTTGGCTCCTGTGTGTGTGTATTTATTTTGCTTAAATGTTTGGCAGTAAGCAGAAAATATCTTAACATTTGTTAGCATGTACTAAGATTTTAATTAACTTCAGTGGCACATAAACCTTTCTTTTTTTTATAAGGAAGTTAACTCTTCAGTATGATTAAAGGTTTGCCATTTGGCAGTTTAATTTTCTACCTCTCTTCTTAATACCACTGCTAGATGGACAGCTTCCTTTATTTAAACCATGTCCTTATCAGTTCTCTACAGGACCTGCCACTTTTCTAGTAACCCTGCAATCCCATCTCCCACATTTGTTAGAACTCTATTTCCTTACGCACCAATGAACACAGTATATTTTCAAGTATGTCTGGATAGTAGGGACCATATAAAAGATAAACCAGAAGGAAATTTCTATCAACCTGAAAGCAATGCTAAAATACTGTGAACTCCAGAGCATCCTTTTCAAATATATTAAATTTCCTCTTTTATTTTCACAATATGATCATCATTTTTTGGCCAGAATGCAAATGCTGAAATATGTATATATATTATATATATAATATGTGTGTGTGTGTGTGCGGTGTGTGTATGTATATCTACATATATTTATTCATTTAAATGCACACACACAACCAATGTAATGGCCTTCAAAATTTGCTTTATACCATTCTGTAATGAAGAAATATTAGACTGTGCCTATCAAATGTATGTTTATATGAAAAGAAGACAACAAAAGTTAGTTATTATATACCCTAAACTCAAAAGCCCTATAAAGACAGAAAATGTGTGTAATTAAGTGTATTGTCTTCCAAAGACCATCGGGCACAGCACATAGTAGGCATCTAGTAACACTTGAAAGGTGTTCAGTGCATTTACGGGACAAGGACTATTAGACATTAATGTGCTTAAGTTGATAGGTACCATTGCCTTGTGCAGGGAACTAGCAGTAAGACTGGGAAGAAGCATGATCTGAACCTGCAGTTAGCCACTATACAGTAATGTGGTTGTCGATTTAAGCTACCAAACTACTTTGGTCACAAGCTGCTCCAAGGAACTCCAGCATAACTGATAACTTTACAAAATGACATTGATTCAGGAGAGAAAATGCCATTAAATGTGTGTTTGGATGTTTCATTCTAGTAATAGATTCAGTGTCTTACTATTGATCTTTGTCAGGTTACTTTATTTCATTGATGGACTGCCTGAAGAACTTCAGAGGTTCTTAAAGCTGGGAAAAAAAAATCTGTCCCCTCACATTAATTCAAAAGAGACCAACAAAGTTCTGATTTGTCTTAGATTATTTTTCAATGCTTATTTGAAGTATCAAATACATGATTCTTACAAAAGACAGTTTTGGTGCCTCTGCTTTGCATCACATACTTAGCCATGAGAAAAATGCTCACCTATAAGATTTATAATGTAAGGGATGGAATTTCTATAGTTCTATACATCTCTAACTTTCTAAGTAATATGAAAGTAGAATGATGATAAACTATAAGCTTATCTATGTGTATACATATTTATATATATATATATTTTAATTTTCTTCTTTGATTCTATGCTTGTAAGTATGTTCTGTAGAATTACTCCAGAACAGCCTTGACTTCATGATACAAATCACAGGCTTTATTACAGATTCAACAATTACTATTTCAGGTTTCTTTTCTAGATGAGTAAAATTACAGAACAGAGGCTCCATTACATGTAGGAAAATAATCAAAAAGCTGTTTTTAAATATATGACACTATACTAAATTAGAAAGTCATAAAGTGGAAGGTAGTACACGGATCTTACTGCTTTTGAAAACAGAAGGAAAGAGCCTTTTCACTATGCCCTATTCTAATAATTTCATTTATTACCAAATTTGTTTAAAAGTTTATGTTATATTAACCTGCATCCACCAAGTCTTAATTTGTATTTTACCTTCTAGTCCCTAGTGTGACTCTTTTCATGCAGTGTGTTTAAATATCGTTAGCTGAATTATGGTTTCATTTTGAAAAACTGATACACAGTGTTATAGTTATGTATCTTTTGGATTATAACTAAGAATTCAAACTTTAAATGTAAGTCACCAATTATAAAAGGAGACGACTTTATGACATGCAATATTGATTTTGCCCGTTTTGCTCTCTATGAATAGTTAAGATCATACTCAAATTTCTTGGTTAAAAACGATTAAAAAAATCCAATGGAAAGTTTCAAAAAGAAATTTTGAAACCATTTAGACAGCTAAGTAAGAACTTAGGAAACTGATATGAACCTCATTTTAGATATACAATTATTATTTTTTTAAGATTATTTATTTATTTATTTGACAGATAGAGAGCACAAGTAGGCAGAGAGGCAGGCAGAGAGAGAAGAGGAAGCAGGCTTCTGGCTGAGCAGAGAGCCCGACGCAGGGCTCGATCCCAGGACCCTGGGATCATGACCTGAGCCGAAGGCAGAGGCTTTAACCCACTGAGCCACCCAGGCACCCCCAATTTCTAACATTAGTGTAAATTTTCATTTCCTTTCCATTCCTGAGCTATAACAATGTGTGGGGAAAAAATGACCTAAAGAAGCTAATTTTGATACTGTAATAATTATATATCATTTTTATTGCTGTATTTTAATACTTTATGCTACTAGAACTGTTTAATTTTGTCAACATGAAAACCTTACTGGTTTTCTTTATCCTATCTTACATATTGCTAGTATTAATTTTTTGTTGTTATGTTTCCTTTAAAAATATTCATATTCCCCTTGCCCTATTACCATCACTGAAGTCAACTCCTTTGTTCCCAGGTCCCTCTTCCTAGTTACCAGAAAAATAAATCTATAACTACTTGCCTTCATTCTTATTGAAGCTCTATCAGGCCCCTGGTCCCACTTTATTTAAATTTTCTAGAGTAGAAGAAAAGAGAGGTAGACAGGGAGGATGTCTCCCATGACTTACCAGGTACAAATTTTACTACTTGAAATTCTTTAAGGGATAATTCCTCATTCTTCAAGTCAAAGATTATTAGACCTTATAATCACTGAAGCTTATCTTAGTCAAGAATTTATTGCAAGCTACTTCACGCTTTCATTTTTCCCCTTAATTTCTATGCTAATGAATAAATTAGCTACATATGGTTCTTTCAAACCTTCCAGATTTTCCAGATCTCATGGAAATTTTAATCTGTCTAAATCATTTTAAAGCAATCTTATGGATCTCTACTGAATACTTTACTTCTATAGCTAATAGTTAACTATCAATGCTTTACAGAGTTGATCCTCCTTAATTTCTCCAAAGCCTCTCAAACCTCAAAATTTAAGAAAATATTATCAAATAGCTAACCTTTTAAGTGTCTTTACTTCTCATTCATTTTTTTCCCTCTTCTGTGATGCCTTTTTTTAACCTACTACCAAGAAAAGTCTCAGAGACTAGCTAGCACACTACCTAAATGGACACATATACAGATACATCCTATTATTCCCTTTCTGTCATTGCTCACTGCATCTCTTCTATTGTTGTATTTTGTTAAAAAAAAAACTATCAAAAGATAAGGTATTTTATCTTATGCCCCAAATTCTTCCAGTATTAGCTTGTAAATTATTTGCTCATCTAATATCTCTATAAACTAACAATCAGAAAGTTACCAACCACCAGGGAATGGATATTGCACCAAAGGCCAAAGTAGCAGTGGCAACTGAAAGGCTACTTTATATCCTTTCTGCCTTCCCTAAAGCTGAGCAAATCTGGGTCATTACATTCAGCAGGGAGCTTTGAAACACTTTCCAACTTTGTGCTGCATGATGATGAGTGTCTTTTGACCTAGTTTTGAATTAGAGAAACGCAAGGTTGCCAGGCCATGGAGACTATAAGGGTTGGATTTATGCCTTTTTGTTCCTAGAAAGATCCCTAAAATGTAAGCTTCATGGTTCCTCCCTTTCAAGGAAACAATGTGGTTATGTTTATTCTCTTGGTTGGGAGGCCAGAGATCCTTTATGTTACCATTTCAGGTTGTATGCAAATTGAAATTGACTAAGATGGTTTTAATGGCCTTCAGCTTGACTAAGCTATAAACAGGCTACTTCCAAACTTCAGATCTTCGGTCTCCCTTTTCTCAGAGCATTTACTTCAGAAAACTTGTACTTGTTAAGTTCTTTCTCTACTCCTCTGAGGTGTAAGTAATTTTTAAAGTCTTTCTGCCAGTTTTACAACCCAGGAATCATGTTCTTAAGGCCCCAGAAGCATTCTCTTTGAAATATCAGCTTTAAGGATGATAGTAGTACCCCTATCTTTTAGTTTTTGTGGGAAATAGGCATATAATTTGAGTGAATGCCTTGCTCTGAGTTGCAAAACTACATTATGTCCCAAAGGTAGGAAAATGTTTACTTTTCCTTTAGGTAAAGCCAAATGGTAAATGCAGACGGTCTGTGTTCTCTCACCCTAACACTTAAAAAATCTCTCCTTCCCTTTGTTTCAGCAGAATTAAAGACTGAACTTTGTTTTTCTCCCCTATTGCAACAGCCTTGAATACATACTTGTCTACTTGCTTACTTTTGTCCAGTGCAATATTTGCTTGGACAAAATATAATTTAAAAATAACTGAGGTGGGGTGACTGAGTAGCTCAGTCAGTTAAGTGCCCGACTCTTGATTTTGGCTTAGGTCATGACCTCAGGGTTGTGAGATCCAGCTTGGTAGGGCTCTATGCTCAGTGGGGAGTCAGCTTGAAGTTCCCTCTCCTTCTCCCCCTGTCCTTCCACCCTGCATGGGAACTCACTCTTGTGTGTGCATGTGCTCTCTCTCTCTTTAAAATAAATAAATAAGTCTATTTAAAAATAAATAAAAATAACTGAGGCTGGGAAATGTGTATGTCCATCACATTGCTACTTTGAGATATAGCACCCAGAGCACGAGCATTTTTCTTTTCAAAGAGGCTTCATTTACTGATTAAGTGTTATATTAGCAAACTGCCCTCTATGAGAAGCCAAATCCTCCTTCAGGAAGACAGATTCCCACTAGTCCCACAGCATTTTGGTCCTAGTAGCTAATGTTCACAATGCCACCTCTTATTTCCCTGTAACCAAATACGTTACAAAAACACAGCTCCTTAAACTAGGGTCCTGCTGCTTTGATAATCAAGCCCTAGCCTACCTTTTTTCTTGTTTCATACCATGATTGAGAGTTTAGGCAAAATAAGCCACATACCATTTCAAATATATATATACATATACATATATATATACATATATATATGCGTATATGTGTGTGTGTGTGTGTGTGTGTGTTTCAATTCATACTATCTACCTTGGCTTCTGTCACAAGACTTTATTATAAAGTCTCCTCTTACCACAATAATCTTGAAAATTATTAAAATGTTTTAAATGAATATGAATCCTGATAAATGCTTCAAACAGCAGGCTTTATGCCTTCTAACTCTTAAATTATATTTATACATTATATAATTATTTATTCCCTCATCTAATTCTTCTCCATGCAGACTATGAGCTTCTGGAAGGTGACGACATCTTATTCATTAGTTTATTCCCCAGAGATACAACTGATACTTGCACACTGAGAAACGTTCAACAAATGTTTGCTAAATTGGCAAACTATTTGAATGTAATAAATATAACATAATGCAAAGGCCATTAGAAAATGTCCACATAGTAGATCAGGAAGGAAAAAACCTCAAAATGTAGTCATTTCCATAACTCTAAGTATCTTCATTGTCTTTTTCAGCTAAGTTTGTCAAGTCCACATTAAATGTTCTGTGAAGATTTTAATATTAAAATAATAAATTTTAAAAAGAAAAGAGTTATTTCAACCCATACTTTCCAAAAAGAAAGAAAATGATAATATATTTCCCTTACTGATGCTCTCACAACGAACATTAAAAAATCCTCATTTAATAATTAATAACCTCTTTGCTCCTCTCCCAAGCTCACTCTATTGACTATTTATTTTTATAAGCTTATTAAGACCTTTGTAGAAGGGGATAGGGTATATGTATACATATATACATCTCTGAGTCCATGACAAATGAAAGGTAGTCTGATTTTTCCCTGATAACCTTTTAACTGAAAAAGTGAAAGATACAAACTAAGCACATTTTAACTTTTAAATTTTATACTCAAATTCTAAAATTCACAAGACATCAACATGAAGCTATAATTCTTTTACTGTACCTGTATATGCAAATTGCACAAGGTCCCAGAGGGCATTGGGGTCTATGCCTTCCATCTTGATCTCCTCTTGCTTAGCTTCACAAACATCACTTGTAAACATGGCAGCAAAATAGTCAGAGACTGAGCTCAGAACAAGCCTGAAAGAGTCATAGGGTCCAGTTTAGATCATGAATGCAAAGCAGCAGATGCTAAGTGTCAATAAAAATGCAGTACAGGGGCACCTGGGTGGTTCAGTCGGTTAGCATGTGACTTTTGGTTTCAGTTCAGGTCTTGATCTCAGGGTGATGAGTGGAGACCTGTGTCAGGCTCCACATTCAGTGTACTGTCTTCTTAAGACTCTCTCTGACCCTCCCACCCTGCTCATTCTTTCTCTCTAAAATAAATAAATAAATCTTTTTAAAAATGCAGTACAAAGGTACTCTATCTACCTACCTACCATCTACGTATCTCTGGAGCTATCTATCACCTATCAATCTATTTATTGCCTTATAGATTATACTTTTCAAAACTGAGTTAGGAAATTTTGTTCCACCTTTGGTCACAGAGCATCCTCCTATCATTTTAAATACACCCCCCACCACATTTAGTTTTCTTCTATCATTTTAAATAAACATTCTTTCTGTCATATTTAGTTCTTCCATCCTTTTGGATAAGAATCCAATTATTTCTGTCTATATGCTCACTTTTTAACCACACTATCTACTAAAGACTCCGATTATTCCCCACTGAATTAATGGTGCTTCTATATTGAGAATTTGAATCCTGAATGTAAAATTATCTGTCTCTGAGATTTCTATTGTTTTTGCTTATTTGCCTGCTCTTGTGACAATATAATATTCTTTTTAAGGCTATGAGTCTAAATATGTCTTTATAACCATATGAGACCAGTCCTCCATATTATTTTTATTTTTATCTATTAGTGAAGTTTTATTATTCAAATAAAGCTTTAAGTTTGTTAAGTTCTTTGAATAAGTTAAATGGAATTTTAATTAAAATACACAGAATTTCTGATTTTGGCGATCTTTTGTATATTTATAATATAAAGTCATCTGGCACAAAAGTATAAAATATCTCTCCATGTATTCACGATATCCTGTCTACTCTCAATTCAAATTTTAAAGTTTTCCCGAACATTACCTTATATATTCTTGGTTGATTTTTTTCATACTTTAAAATGTTGTTGGCATTATGTGTAGTAACTTTTTAAAAAATTCTTCTTGTATTGGTTTTTGTTGGTTTAAAATTCATTAGTTGAATCTGTCATAAATATATATTTTATCCGGCACATTTGCTGAATTATCTTACTAGTTCTTTTGACTCTGCTATTTTTCTTTCTGGGTAGATGATTATATCACCTGCAAATAATCTCATTTTATGTTATTCTTGTTTGTTTTCTATGACTCTTTTTCTTTTGATTTCCTTAAAACCTCATCCAGGACCTCTAGTATTCCAGTGATTTGTTGAACAGTCACTGTGCTAGAGGAGAAAATTTGTGTTTTTCTCTATCTTCAAAGGAACATATCTAAAGATTCTCCTTTTAGTAAGATACTTGCTGAATGTATTGCTATGTAACCATTACCATGTCAGAAAGTCCCCTTCAGTTTCTAGCTTTGTTAACCACTGTTATAATATATGGATGTTAAAGTTCACAAAAGGCCTTTCATCTCAATCAAAATTATCTTTAGGATTTTCTATTTATAATCACAAGAGAGATGAACCTATAATTTTCTTTTGTTGTAATTTCTTATCAGACTTTTGAGTTAATATTACATAGCCTCATAAAATGAGGTGGCAGCTTCAACTCTTTTTAATTTTGTATAATGATTTATGGAAGAAAACAATTAATTTTTCCCTTAAGATGTTCCAGAACTTACTGAAAAAAATATCTTGATTATTTTTAAAGATTTAAACATTTTATCTTGGTTCTAAAATTAATTGATGTATATTAATGTGTATAATAACACATATGGCTTTAATTACACATACATATTCTCTGTTCATATGGGTGAATCTTTTTACTTTTATTTTTTAAAGTCTCACTCATTAATATTTTAACTACCTCTTTTTTGCATATTGATGAAGTTTTTTTTTTTAAGTAGTTGTTCTTGAGTAGGGATCCAATTTTTTTTTTTTCTGTAAAAGGGCAGATATTACACATTTTAGGCATTGGGAGTCATATATATAGTCTGTCATATACTTCTTTTTAAAAAAAATGTTCAGTTGATTAAAAATGGAAAAATAGGGACATCTGGGTGGCTCAGTTGGTTAAGCCTCTGCCTTCAGCTCAGGTCATGATCCCAGGGTCCTAGGATTGAGTCCCACATCAGGATCCTTGCTCAGTGGGGAGCCTGCCTACCACTCTGCCTGCTTGTGCTTTCTCTCTCTCTCTCTGACAAATAAATAAATAAAATCTTTTAAAAAAATAAAAATAAAAATAAATAAAAATGGAAAAATAACTTTTAGCTCAGGATCTGTGCAAAATAAGCTGCACACCAGATTTCACCCCTGCACAGAAGTTTGCTGACTTTGTCCAGAGATTATAATGTTGATCTTTAACTAATAGCAGTATCATCAAATAAAATTATACTACCATGAACATTATAAGAGCCTTACAACAGCATAATTCTGCTTATCCAATCCTGGTCAACAAAGAATTTCTCAAAAGAAGATCATATATGTGAAAGTAAAAATTTATTTTATATTTATCCCCTTCTTCACCTTTTCTGGGGCTCTATTCATTTCTGAAGAAGTATACTTCTATCTGGTATCAATAACCTTAAAGTGGAATACATTTCTTTAGTATTGTACTGCAGGTATGATGACAATAAATTTTCCCAATTTTCATTTATCTATAAAGGTCTTTATTTAGCTGCATTGAAAATATCTTGAAAAGTTATTTTCATTTGATATAGAATTCTAGCCTAGGTAAATAACATTCTATTATGAACTAGGCCCCAATGTTTCTAATAGAAAATCAGCTGTCTTCATATAATTGTTTTCCTGATTTACTATGCCCTTTATATCTAATTGCTGTTACTTTTTTCCCTCTTTATCTTAAGATTTTAACAATTTGATATGCCTAGGTGTGGTTACTTCATGTTTACCCTGATTATGGTTTTCTAAGCTTCCTAGAGCTGTGGATGGACATTTTTGATCAAATTCCAAATTTATAATTCACTTTCTCTTTCTAGGACTCTAATTACATATATGTTCCAGTAATTGACAATGCCTCACAGGTTGTTTGGTCTTAGTTCATCTTCTCTCAATTTTTCTTCTACTCTGTGTTTTACTGTAGATGAATTTTAGTGACTTGAATTTTGCCAAATCTTTCTTAATATTCCCACTGCTTTATTCATTATATTCATCTTTTCCTGTAGATATTTTAAATTGCTTTTCATAGTTGCTTTAGCCCTTTACTGATAATTTTAACACCTGGATCATCTCTAGTTTGGTTTCCACTTACTGATTTTACTCTTGACAATGAATTACATTCTTCTGTTTTTCCCACTATATTGCAATTTTCAGCTGTATAATGGTCATTAAAAAAAAAAAAAAAGTTGAGGCTAAGAAGGGAATGCCATTCTCCTCTTTAGTTATTTAAATTTCTTCTCTTGTTTATGCCAGAGATTCCTGATAGCTTTAAACAAAAGGTATAAATATTTCATTTTCTGATGACTTGTTGTCATTTTAAGGGGAGTGAAGATTTTTCATGTACTTTTTCCTAAGTGGAGGGGTGCCTAGGTGGCACAATGTATTGGGTGTCCAACTCGATTTTAGCTCAGGTCCTGATGTCCGGTCATGGGATCAGTCATACACCACGCTGCATGCTCGGTGCTGAGTCTGCATCTCCTTCTCCCTCCCACCCACCCCAAGCATGCTCTTTTACTCTCTCTAAAATGAATATATAAATGAATAAATACATAAATCTATCTTTAAAATCCTAAGTGGAAATATAAATTTCAAAAACATTGACTAAAGTTTTGACAATATATTCTGATTCCGAAAAATAAGAACTGTAAAAAAAAATGCATTGTGGTTAAGAGGTATGTTTTTCACAGTTGTTTAAATTAGAAATTCTGAAACTTCTTTCTGCATAGAATAGATTAAATTAGTACATTCTTAAATACAATCAGAGAAAGGTTACTCATTGTTGGAAAATGGTGTTACAAATATGTAAATGGTGACTAAAATAAATCCTATGTCTCTGGACTAAAAGCAGACCTATCAGTGTAAAATTACAGTTCTAAATTTAAAAAAATAGAAATACTTTTGGTGCATGTGTACATACATTAAGGGATCCTTTAAAAAAACAGACTACAGGACTGAAATATGGAAAGCACAAGATGAGCCTGGAATATCTTCTGTTCTTGAAAGTGAGGAAATGTTACAAAGTGATGGGGGATATGTCAAAAGAACCAAATGTGATGTTTACATCTGTATGCTAAACAACAGTAAACTGTGGATCCACTTTTCTTTGTTGTTGTTTTAATATTTAAATTTATTTATTTTAGACAGCAAAAGAGAGCATGTGGGGCAAGGGGAAAGGGAGAAGGAGATAGCATCCCAAGCAGACTCCACACTGAGTACAGAGCCTGATTTAGGGTGTGATCTCACAACCCTGAGATCAGGACCTGAGCTGAACCAAGAGTCAGATGCCCAGGTGCCACAGATGCACTTCTTTCTAAGAACATTGTGAGGGAAAAGAGAGGAATAAAGGTCAACACAGGGCATTGTTATCTAAAAGGTTTCATAGTTTTCAAATCTGGAGATATTCTTTTTCAATTACTTATTTTGTAATTTTACCTGCTTTATATCTCATTTCTATGTAGGTGAAGGGCATAGCAAAATTAACTTCAACAAAGAGAAACATTCCTTCTTTTAACTGAAAAAAAATCCTTCAATATATACTTTATGCATTTAAAGAGTACTTTATGGGATCCATGATTTTAGCTACCCTATTAATATTAATGTGGGTGGAAACATGTTGAAAATACTTAAAGTTATCAATTTGTTACACATTTAATTGAGCCATTAGTAACTAAACCTATTATTTCTTTATATTCTCAAAATCTGACAAAATTATGCAGACACAGGTGTCTTCAAATATTTACTACATACCAATTAGATAAATCAGTGTCAAATCAGTTTTATCAGAAACTAAATATGACATTATATGCTATGAAAATAAGCTGTCATAAACCAGAGAGATATATATTATTCCTAGAGCACAACAAGTAGATTGACATAAAGTTAACCAGTTTAATATTACATATAGAAAGGCTTTATTCATAATAGGGACACATCCATATAGAGGAAAAATATGTGATATGCAGAATTAAATCTTAATTACATGAAATTTTCTCAATCAAGTATAACATACAAAACATGTTATATTCTTTCATTCACTAACAGAAGTGCAAACAAGTTTATACTGCATTTAGATTCAGTGACACAAGAGATGGGAATTAGATTTTGGAGGAGGATTTAATGTATAACAGAAAGTAATATCTTTACATGTATGTATATAAATTCTATTAATGCAAGGAAAGCAAGAGCAGAAAATGCACAAATATGTGAATGAATGCAGCCATTCTGGAAAATCTCTCCTTGAGGTCATCACAAATTTATTTCCTGTCAAATCTATTCAACTTTTCTAGCTGTATTCCAATTTATTGGCAGTGGTTGACATTGTTGACCTCCTCCCCTTCTTTAAATCCCCTTTTTAGCTAAGGCGGTACAGACTTTCTTATCTCAGCTTACCTCTGATTCATTGACTTCTCTCTCTACTCTTATTTCTTGACTCTTTCATTACACTAGTTTTTTTCTCAGACCTCTAAATTTTTGCTTTAACACCCACTGTTTCAGAATCATCCTAGAGCATGGTCTTAATTATTACCATTATGGTGGTTTTAAATCTTGCCATGTATCTTGAATGCCTACAGAAACTGCTCACCAGATAGCCCAGTAGTATTTCAGGATGTTCTAAACTAAACTCTGAGTCTTCCCTGTGAGATTCTTTTTTTCATTTTTATCTCTGTTACTAATTGGTGCACCACCAACATATTGGACTTTTAGATTACATATTAAGAAGTCACTATTTATGTCTCCTTCTCTTTCATTGTCTATATCAAATATGACACAAAATCCATCTTTCCTTTTGTACTGGAATTTGTGGTTACCCTGGTCAGACCCCCTTTATGAGGCACAACTAGGTCCCTAGTGCTAGTGATATCATCTAACTGGTCCTATCTATCCCTTCTTCTAGAATCACACTTGGCCCAATAGGAGCTGCCTCCCTGGGAGTTTATGTGTTGTGCTCCTCTTAGCTCATCCCCTGACCTCCACAACCTCCCTCTACTGTCACCTGTGAGTAGGCCCGATGGCAATGGATAGTAAATGCAAAGTGCACTCACAGGTGACAGACAGTAGGTAGTAGTACTTACTACCTCTTACTAACTTGGGTGAATGTCTTAATTTTTCTATTTCTCTATTTTTTACTCTGTAAGAAAAGGTGGGGAAAGCAAGAATTCCCTTCCCTCCCAGAACACAATTGCTAAGTATATTCAAAGAATTTCCAGCAGGGCTTGCACATAACCAACATAGTGAATGTTAACTAGCACTAGGACCATTATTATTATTATTATTATTATTATTATTATTGACTTAATTATGATACTCCCTTCTTCAGGAACCTACATGAACTTCTAATTATGCACATGATTTCACATCCAAGTTTCTCTACTGGTTTTCAAAATCTATCATAATCATTTTGTCCTAATTGTTTTGGCTTATTTTCCCAGGATTTCCAATACAAATGACTCCACTTTAAATAAGCCAGTATCTCAGAAGTTTCACAAATCCTTTACTCTCTATTTTTCTGTATTATTTTCACTATCTGAAATAGCACATGTGGAAAAGTGTTATGCTTTATAGTCTTTTTGCATCACCAACAAGGAGTAGACTAAGACATACATATTTAATATACATTTGTTTTATGCAAGGAAAGATGCTTCATGTACTGGTGAATACCAGCAGTAGGTATAAAGGAGGACATTAAAATAATACTTTAATGATGGGAAAACAAGTGAAACAAAAGTTTTTCAGCTTCTCTTATCTCTCCCTCTCCCAGTTTTATTGAGATATTAACATATATCATTAATTTAAGGTGTAAAATGTGATGATTTGATGCACATATATGTTGAAAAATGATTATCACAATGTATTTATAATTGTGTACTGTTGGTGAATTGATTCCTTTATCATTATATAGTGACCATCTTTGATTCTTGTTACCATTATGCCTTAAAGTCTATCTTGTCTGATAAAAGTATAACTACCCTTGGTCTCTTTTTGTTTCCATTTCCTTGGAATATCTTTCTCCATTCCTTCCTTTTGGAGACTATGTGTGCCTTTAAAGCCTAAGTGTTTTGTAAGCAGCATAGAGTTGGGTCTTATTTTTTAATCCATTCAGTCACACTATACCTTTTGATTGGGTAATTTAATCCAGTTATATTTAGAATAATTACTGATAGGTAAGGATGTCCAATGCCACCTAATTGTTTTCTGGCTGTTTTGCTGTTCCCTCATTCCTTTTTTCCTCTCTAGCTATCCTTTTTTGTGAATTAATAGTTTTCTATAATGTTATGCTTTCCCTTTTTATTTTCTTTTGTATATGTACTTTAGGTTTTTGTTCTGTGGTTACCAAGCAGCTTACACAAAACAACCTATAAATATAAAAGTCTATTTTAAGCTGATAGCAACTTAATCTCAATCACATACAAAAACTACATTTTTTTACTCCCCACATATTTTGTTTGATGTCACAATTTACCTCTTTGTATACTGTACATCCATTACCTCATGATGATTGCAATAATTATCTTTAAAACTTTTGTCTTCTTTATTTTTTGTCTTCTAATCTCTGTATTAGAGTTATGTGATTAACACATCATGACATTACAGTTTTAAATTATTCTGAATTTGACTGTATACTTTGGCTTTACTAGTATGGTTCATACTTTCAAGGTTTCATGTTACTAATTCAAGTCCATTCATTTCAGCTTGAAGAACAACTTTCAGCATTTCTTCTAAGGCATGTCTAGTGGTGATATATTTTCTTAGCTCATGATCCTCACAGCTTTGCATTATTGTCTATGCATTCAAGAAAGTAGGTGGCTTCTCCAGTCTTTACAGACTGGCTTTGGCAGGCAAAGCCTTTCACCAGTCAGCCCATCTGAAGATTCTGGGTGGGTCAACTGGTGGTACAAACTTCCTGCTAGAGTCCTTGGGTGGTGAGATCTGGTTTTAGGGTCAGCGGGTGGGTGGGCCTGGCACTTTGGTATACATGTGACTAGCCTGGTGCTTGAGTCTTCAGGGGGAACTGGATCTTAGGATCACTGGGGTGGGTCTGGCACTTGAGTCTGAAGTGACTGGCTTGGGACCTAGATCTACATAGGTGGATGTGGGTCTCAGGTACCAGGAACCACTGGGTTGAGTTTGGCATCTGCGTCCTTAAAGCCTGATTTGGTCCTAGGATGGTTTGGGAGCCTGCTTTCATCAGAGTCGAGCTGGAAGCTAGGGATACTGTGTTTACCTTGGTTCCAGAGCAAGCATGGAGCTTGGGGTCTCTGAGTCAGCCTATAACCTGGGACCTTGGGAGCTGGCCTGAAGGTTCTTTTATCTGGGCCAGGTTTGCTGTTGGGACAAGTAGAGGCAGCCTCAAATCTAGGTCCTCAAGGGCCAGCATGACACTGTGGTGGGCTATGGACCATGTGTACATGGGAGCTGGCTTGGTGCTTTGGTGGGTCAAAAGCCTGGATCTCTGGTAGTAGCCTGGCTGGGCTTAGCCAGGAGTCTGGGTTCCTAAGAACCTACCTGTAGCCTGGGTCCCAAGCAAGTGATTGGGAACCTGGGACCACCAGGAGACCTAAGGCTGACATTGGGATGTGCTGTGAGTCTGAGCCCATAGAAGCCCTCTGGAAGCCTGGTACCATGGGTACTGCCTGGAACTGTGGCTATTACATGGGGCCACTGAAGCCAGAAGGCACTGGGAACTTTTTATTTTAATCCTGAAGTTTTTCAGAGCTCTATTAACTATCAAGCTGATTTAAAAAAATATATATTTTATTTATTTGACAGAGAGAGAGAGCACAAGCAGGGGTGTGGCAGGCAGAGGGAGAGGGAGAAGCAGGCTCCCCCATAGAGCACAGAGCCCAATGTGGAGCTTGGTCCCAGGACTCTATCATCATGACCTGTGCCTAAGGCAGCTGCTTAATCAACTAAGCCACCAAGTCACCCAAACTATCAGGTTGACTGAGAGATTAAGGTGGATGTTGAATTTAGTAAAATAGAAGAAATGAGTTACTCTTCTGTTATCATAGAAAATTTATGTAAATAAACTTTCCATCAGTACAGATATAGTACTACTTGTCTACTTCTGAATATTAATATCAAAAGCTCTCATGAAAGTAATTTCTTTTTACTGCATTTAATGTTTTAACTGTTTATTTAAAAATAGGTTTTATTTATTTATTTGAGAAAGAGAGAGAAAGAGTGCACAAGCAGGCAGAGGGGCAGAGGGAGAGGGAGAAGCAAACTCTGCTGAACAGGGAACCTGATGTGGGGCTTGATACCAAGACCCTGAGATCATGACCTGAGCTGAAGGCAGACACAACTGACTAAGCCACGCAGGTGCCCCTAAGTGTTTCTAAATATATCATTTCAATTGCCACTTTTAGTTTCAACTATTTTCATGATACTAGTGCTCAGTAAAAAATACTAAAATCATATATATGTATCATATATATATATGTACATACACATATATATGTGTATTTCTATGCACATAAAATTATAAATAATACTATTTCCAACTCAGAGGATGTTAGCTATATAAGATTTTCTCATTTACTTCTGTGTAATGCACTTACTCCTAATAATAGCTAGAGAGGGAAAAGAATTTCACAGGTTAAATGGTATTTCATTCTACACCTGTACATTTTAACAAAGTAGGCCCTGAAAACTCTTTAATTCTCCTAGCATTGAAAATTTGGCTGTCCAGGGATGCCTGGGTGGCTCAGTTGGTTAAAGTGGTCTGCCTTCAGCTCAGGTCATGATCCCAGGGTCAAGTCCCGCATCCAGCTCCTTGTTCAGCAGAGAGCCTGATTGTTCCTCTGCCTGCGGCTCCCCTGCGTGCTCTCTCTCTCTCTGACAAATGAATAAATAAATAAATAAAATCTTAAAAAAGAAGAAATGAAAAGAAAATTGGCTGCCCAATGATTAAAATTGATCCTGTCAGTCTAATTCTTAGCATCTGACATCCCTGATTAGAGGCAGACTACCTGACAAAAATTCCCTATATTTAGTACTCAGGGATTTATATTCAGTTTTTTGGTTCACTTGTTGCTAATCAATTATTCTGGGCCATTTATGGGAAGTTTATATTTATTTTAAATTTCTCTGAAAACATAAAGCACCGACAAATTCAGAATTTTGATTATTTTCCATGACAAAAATGTACTAGCATGTCATCTTAAGTATTATTAGCTTTTTAGAACTAACTTACTTAAATATATGCTTAGTAGTATTCGAATGTATCTATATAAACATTACATTTCATAAATACATTGATAGTTGTGACTTATATCAGATTAAAAACATATATACAATATAACCAAAACAAAAACAAAGGGTTTTATGGAGAGCCCTTTAATAGTCATAATCTATTAACTTAAGTAGGGATTGATTTGAAAGGTTTGAATGATGAGATAATAATAAGAAATTAAATATACATTACTTTATGAATGAATATTTAGTGAGTGCTTATAAGATTAGCTTTCAGTGTCTTTCCTGAAGGAGCAGTATATCTTAATGTAAATTGCTTCTTTTTTCATTATTTGAAATTATTATAATAGCCCCCTGTTTCAGTGCTAATGATTGTAACATCATATATATTTTGCTCAAAGGCAATACTCATCTGTGCTAATCAAAATATAACAAAATAACTTTAAAATCCATTCGTTTGTTACTGGTGCTAATATGATTATTTGTTTAAAGCAAAGAACTAATTTTGCATTAATTACTAGCATTTAAATGTGCAAAAGTGTAAATAAGGACATACAATGTAACTGTTATTACTAAAAACAACACTTGGCTTTTCCTGGTGCCCCATAAATATTTTCTCACATATTAGTTAATGTATGTTTAACTTAGAATCATAACTACATAAATTACTTATAAAATAGTACTAAAGTTGTAAGTCATGATGTAAAGAAAATATAAATCCTTACTTGCATGAATTTAGCAGATAGCCTTAGGCTAAAATTTTTCTTATCACATTTAAGGAAAATATAAATGTTGACAATAATTTCTCACTGTACTGTCTGCTAACTACATAAATATTTAAACGTTTAGAGTTACATGTGTAAAAGTAATAATTACTCAGATATCTTAGGATAATCTAAGGTAAAAAGCAATTTTATTTCTTAGTCATCTTGATTATTATAAAATACCTTGTATAATTAAGTTATTTAGAAAATATTAACAATCTAGATAAAAAAATAACAAAAAAAACAATGTAGAATATAATTAACATGAGAGAATTGTTCAGCATACTGATTAAAAATACTTCAAATGAGAAATATTAAATTACTACCAATATAAGGCTATAAAATAAGATTATGTAAATTACATGAAAAACTGCTCTTTTAAAATATTAATGAGCATTTGATGTGCTAATATACTTTTGAGTTCATTGAGTCCCTCTGTCTTTTTATACACACACACACACACACACACGCATAATTATTTAACCAATTTTTAAGTTAAATGAGGTAAATTTAGTTACACTGTCAAATTAAGAATAACTTTTACAATAGAATTTTTAACCAGATGCTATTAAGATGAGAGCTCAGGATAATTTGCATATTTAACACAAATATTACAACATTGAATATCTCAATAATAATGACTATTTGTTAAAGGCTTTCTTGCCAATAATAATGCAATGTCATAGAAATATTTGAAAATGCATGTGAATAGTATATTATTAGAACTGTTGCCATAGTTAGCTGATATTTTGAACCCTACCAGACCTTCATTAGTTTTTCAATGTTAAATGTTCCCTCCTATGCATTTCTTGTGTATCAAATTCACTTTCACATTTTAACATTGCTATCATAGCAGAAATATAGCTTAATTCTTCAGTAATGTTTTTAATAGTCAGCACTTAGATGTATATATACTACCTAAATAATAAAATTTAAATTAAAAATATAGGAAAGAGAAGTACACTGAAAATATTTTTTATGTGTTGACAACTTACACTTTCTACCAATTCATTAGCACTAATAGTAATAACATACATCAGGGTAGCCTAAGCTATTTGCCTATATATTCCACTATTTAAAATAATAAAATAACAAGTATCAGAATTAAATTATTTTTTCAATTGCAATTTCAAAATAAAAAATAGGAAAACAGTAAAAATATCAAATTTAATGAATTTTTATAAGTGAACTGGTAAGAAATTAATGCACAAAATAATTGGATGTTTAGTTCTTGTAACCTAGAATTATGAATCATAAATACATAAGGGATATTTAAAAGAATATTAGCTTTCAAATATATTGGACCATAAGAATCATATTAGTATGTTATAAATTTTTAAAATTAATAAATGCAAAATAAGGATGTCAACATGAAATACTTTTTTTTAAAGATTTTATTTATTTATTGGAGAGAGAGAGAACACAGAAGTGTATGGGGCAGAGGGAGAGGGGGACTCCCTACTGAGCAGGGAGCCTGTCACAGGGCTGGATGCAGGGACTTCAGGATCATGACCCGAGCCAAAGGCAGGCTTAGCCACTGAGCCGCCCAGGCTCCCCAACATGAAATACTTTGAATTTCCTAGTTGAAACAAGTAATATACCCAAGAAAACCAAACTTTTCTTTTAATTTTGGCAGAAACATGTATCTCATTTCAGATCTTAGGTACATTCTCCTAGGTTAAAATGGATTTCCACTTAGTGTGATTCTGATTCACATAAAATGGACTATTTATCAAGACAAGGTAGAGGAAGTTTTATTTTTGAAGTATTTATATTTGCTTTATTTATTAAAAGAGATTACTTAAAATGGCATTGTAATTCTTCCAACAAAAGAAATAAGAAGTAAAAGAAAAATAATTCAAGCTCCCTTAAAAATGTAGATTCTCAACCACTATAAATAGATTTAGCTATGGTCATTTGACAAAACTTAGTAGGATACATTTTTTATTTAGAATTCTGCAAATCTACCTGTGTGCGTCATTATTTTTTGCACTTAAATAATAGCATTATGAAAAATGGCATGTGTTAACAGATGGAATAGCAAGTTGTTCTTGATGTTCTTATTAGAAAATCTTAACTTTGATTCTCAGTGATTTTTTGATCATCTAATCTCTGAGCCTGACAACATTTGAGAGCATAACAGTCACTTAATGAATAAACACATGGGAACACATAGACACAACATTTTTATAATAAAGTATCATACATATCATATATATTATATGATAAATTACCTGGAAATTCATAACAAAATATCAAAGTCAAAATATTTCAAATTGCATTTGAACCCCCTTCTTTCTTCTATGAATCAAAGGCTTGAAATTTTAAGTCCTTTAACATAGGGATCAGCAAATTATGGCCTTAGACCAAATCTGGCCTGCTGTCTATTGCATAACCCACAAGCTAAGAACTGATTTTACTTATCTAATGGTGGGAAAAACTAAAGGATGAATATATTCCATGACATGTGAAAAGTTTATGAAACTCAAATCCCAGTGCCCATTAATAAAAGTTTTATTTTGGGGTGCCTGGGTGGCTCAGTCATTAAGTGTCTGCCTTTGGCTCAGGTCATGGTCCCAGGCTCCTGGGATTGAGCCCTGCATCTGGCTCCCTGCTCATCAGGGACACTGCTACTCCCTCTCCCACTCTCTCTGCTTCCCTCTCTTGCTGCCTCTCTTTCTGTCATATAAATAAAAAAATTTAAGAAAATAAAGCTAATATGGTGCCACAAAAAATGAATTATTAATTCTCTAATCATAGAATGTTTTACACTCTATATACCAGACTATCACTTCTAAACATAACCATTTATCCAATAAAGACTGGTTACCATACCTGTGTGCAGGTATCTTTCGGTTCCCGACAATCAGGATAACATCACAGAGTTGCTGTTGTTTCAAGTAACTTTCCATTTTTCTGAAGGTTTGCTCAGCATGGTGAACAGCCTGATAGAATTCCTCAGAGCTACTGGAGTCCATATCACTTTGAGGGGTCAATGAATGGCTAGTTGCTGTCAGCCTACAAATCACACACAAAAAAGATGGTGTTTATAAAATGCTAGGAATTGTCCAAAACAATACAGTTTTAGAATTTTATGGGGGAAATCAATGCATGTCTTCTTATGTTAATCATTATTAATATAAGTCAGAAAAATCTATTTTGGGTGAAATAATTTTCTCTAAGAAGCAGTAGATGAATTGTTAATTATCTTTTTTCTAGTTTAAAAATGATTTAAAAGATAGGTTATCTATATTTAGTAGGACATTAAGTTAAAAAACCTGAGAAAGTAACAGAAATAGTAAATTGCTAACATCATTCTTCTAAAATTGATTACTAATAAAAAGTTAATTTAATCCATTTGAAATTGAGGTAGATCATCTAATTATACTATTCTAAATTACGATTCCTGTGAGGTTATAGTAAATGTTCCTTTACAGAAGTAGGTGATTTTCAAGATGAGAAATTATGAGACATAATTTGTAAAAAAGATTGGCAGCAAATTTGAAAATAAATTATTGAGTTTCATATTCTATACCCAACTAATTAAAAAATATGCAAAATGTAGTAGCTTAGTACTAACTAGTATGAATGTATATGTGACAAATTTTAAAATTTTGAAAAATTCATGATACTTAAATTTGGCTACTAAATCCATTACTATCATAGACTGTTTCACAATGAAGCCTTTAAAATACCATACTGCATATTAAGGAGAAGACTCTAAGTATATGCATGATAGGCCAGAAGAACAAATCAAGTATTCTGATGCTGTGCTAATTAAATCCTTATAACTTTAAAAATTAAAATGAATTAGATATATAAAAATAATAATGAAATAGCTTATTTCAAGTCAAAAAGTATGGAGAATTCTACTTCTAATCACAGGGCAGTAACTTGTAGCTGACTAAACCCTTCACTGAGAACATCAGGAAAAAATGTTACATATGATATCAAAATAACTAAATGAATTTAATAATAGCTACTAAGACAACCAGGACTTGAAAGACCAAGATCTTAGAATAAAGAAAAAATCATGGAAGTCAGCTCAAAATTCTACAATGCTTCTTCTTTCCCTCTAGAGGTATTTACTAATTATAAGCAGCACAAGCTAAGAATCTGAGAAACTCAGCATAATGCAGCAGCCAATAGTATCATGGGACTTGGAAGAAAAGATAGATATTGGAATTATGGGCTCCAAAGGTAGCCAGAACTCAAGAAACAAATGAGGGGCCCTAAAGGAGGAAAGTTTGGGAAAGGCTGTCATTGTGCACACTTTCCCCAGAGATATTTGTGATTCCTAAGCACCAGTAGGCAAGCAGAAAATGGCTTATTGGAGATTGAAAAGTTAGATAGAGCTTGAGAGATAAAAATTTGAATTCAAGGACCAGAAAGGATGATGGACTCTCGTAAATACACAGGCTCTCAGTTGAACTCCCTTAAGGGTTCTATCCTAAGAGTCAAGGGAAATGGAAATTGACAAGATAATATAAAGACAGAAACCTAGATCTGAATCAATGAAGTCTCTGAGTGCATTAATGTGATCTAATCTAAATGTCAGCAAACAGTCAAAGTAAACCCCTTTAGAAAAAGATAGCCTCATAGAAACTCTGATTTCTTGTGCATGTATGTAGTGCTTGACATTAAGGTAAAAAAAAAAAAAAAAAGCAGGTCTATAAATAAACTAGACCTAGGGAAGAAAACCAGACAATAGAAACAGGCTCTGAGGTGCTACAGATGTATCTCTGAGTAGAAGGATCACAATTAGTTATGGATGTGAAAATAACCATCATTACTATATTTTAATATAGTACTTTAATAATAAAATATTTAAAAATAAAATTTAAATTTAAAAAATAAATAAAATATTTAAATATTAAATATATTTATATTTTATATTAAATATCTCTACATTAAATATATATTATATATTTATATTTAATATATCTAATATAATATAATTTATCATTAATATATTCTATATAAGATAAATTTATATTGAATGTATTAATGATATACTAAAATATATTAATATTTATATTTATATATTTATAGTATTATCTATAGTATTTTAATAATAAAATATTTTATGTTTTAATATAGATGACAAACTGGAAAGTTTCAAGAACATTAGGTGATATGAAAAAATCAAGTGGAAATATAATTTAACTTAAGATTTTGATAGAGGAACTGAACTTGCAGAATGCATGCAGGTGAGGAAAACATAAGCTGAAAAATAAATAGAAAATATTGAAACTAAGATATTGAGATAAAAATAAAAAGACTTCCTTAAAAGTTGCCAGTTAAAAAGAACCCTTCCTCCAACTCATTTAATGAAGCAGATATAACATGGAAACAAAACTTGGAAAGGATGTTACAAAGAAAGAAAATTAATGGCCATTCTCTCTTATAAACATACTTGCAAAAATCCTAAGCAAAACACTAGCAACTAAATACAAAACTGTATGTAAAAAATAAATGTATATATGGGGCTTCTGGGTGGCTCAGTTGGTTAGGTGTCAGATTCTTAATTTTGGTTTAGGTCATGATCTCAGGGTTATGAGATTGAGGCCTGCATTGGGCTCCACACCGGGCGTGGAGTCTGCTTAAGATTATTTCTCCTTCCCTCTGTCTAGTTCGCTTTAAAAAAAAAAAAAAAGTATATAAAAAAGAAGTATAACAAAAGTATAGTGCATAAGTTGTACTTAATTAAGGATCACATTTCAATCATATAGCCACCTAATTCATTCATACAGCAACCATATTTAATGGAAACCTTTCTTTCTTGAGACTGAAAATGCAATTTGTTAGTATCTCTATTCAAAATGTTTCTAGAGGGTCTTTCCCAAGTAATGTAAACAAGGAAAAAAGAAATAAAGCCCATTAGGATTAGACCAGAAAGTACATATATAACTGTATTATTTCCAGAAGACATGTTTGTGCACATAGAAAATCCAAAAGAACTGCAGACAAGTTTACAAATCTAGATCCATTAAAATTATGTGTGTTCTCTATTATCTACAATATTTGTCTATATAATATGGTTATTTCCATCAGACTTTACCAGTTTCCTTTAAATATTTAAAACTAATAGAAATTTTGCTGTACCGCATGTTTGCCTCTCCTATGTTTGAAAATTACAACTCCAGAATACGGTTATTTCCCAGAGTACATTTTAGGAATTTGGACTCAGAAATTATGTGGCAAGAACATCCTTCTACACACTGACAAACACATTGAACAGAAAAGTCACAAAATTCCCTGCAGGATGGACTTTTAAATCTAGAATGAACGTATCATTATTGGGTTAGAGGATGTTACGGAGAATAAAGTTAGGAGTACAGGTTACCAAGTAGATCAAAACTGCCCCACTGATATCCTGATGTTTCTGGTCTGGTACATGACTGCATGAATAGTGTCCTAACATCAAGATATTAGAAACAGTCCTGCAGAATGACTCCAAATAGGCTTAAAGGGGGTTGGGGATAAAGACTACACTCAGATCCTTATTTTAATTTCCTACAACAAATAACATACTTAGGTCAGAAAGTTTTATACCTCACTAAGGTTTTTCATAGCCTGGGAAATATTATCAAGAAAAGAATTTAGTGTAGTAGTTTATCATCAAGTCATTCAGGTTGGGTGGACATGATATTAGAGGAAATAATGAAAGACGTATAGTAATATAGCTTTAGAGTTTAGTGAGACTACAGACAGCGAATCAAACAGGGCATAGAATTTGACAAGGTTTATTTAGAGATAATTATTCTCAAGGTAGAACCTTCTTTTCTATAATCATTGTTAGGTATACTATTTTCTATAATAATTGTTAGGTATACTAACAAATCTTGACTATAATACAGAGGTGGGCCTCTTCTGAAGGACTTGAAAGTAATCTAAAAGGATAAATCAAAAGAACGAGAGCTAGAAACTATTTTTTTCTAATATTATAATTTTCTAATATTATAATTTTCTAATATTATTTTTTCTAATAAAAGGATAAATCAAAAGAATGAGAGCTAGAAGCTATTTTAGAGCTCCAAACTATTTTTTTTCCAGAATTCTTATTCACTCCTACCTTTCCCCTTAAAAGTGCTAATTCTTTGAATTTCTCCCTATTATATCTGAAAACTAGTTATTTTTCTTGAAGTTTGGTTTTTCTGTCGGAAAAATGGTTATGTTGGTTTGACTTGATTTTCTACCTATAAAGTCATTGTCACAGTGCTTTCACATTTTCTCATAAAACATTTCCTGAAACCAGGCTTGAGTAGAACTCTTTGACCTTGAACTTTGACTCAGGATTTAAAAAAGGGTTTCCACATCAGAATACTTAGAATTCTTTTTTTCTTTAAGATTTTATTTATTTTAGAGAGAGAGCACAAGCAGGGGGAGCAGCAGAAGGAGAGGGAAAAGCAGACTCCCCACTGAGCAGGGAGCCTGATGTGGGTCTTGATCCTAGGACCCTGGTAACTTCCTATTAAGTGCAGAGTCCTGGCTGGCAAGGGTGGGGTGGGGTGTGGAGGGCTTGATCCTACAACCTTGAGATTATGATTGAGAGCTATGAGCTGGACACTTAACTGACTGAGCCACCCAGGCATGCCTTATTATTATGTCTTTAATGTCACTATGTAAGAGTAGAACTAAAATGAAAAAAAAATAAATTTGCAAGCAGTTTTCTTTTTTCTCTTGAATAAGTTAGCTTTTGTTTTGAGGGAATAATAAAAAAATTTTCTATAATACCAGATAAAGGGATTACCAATACATAATTCTTGGGCAAGACCTGAACGTACTGAAAGATGCTGTTATTTAAGTGAAAAATAACTTTGTTTTAGCCATACAATTTAGTGTACACTGCAGAATTCTCTTCATATTAAGTTTCCATTAGCAAAATATTTATTGTAACTTGTAAAAATATTTCTGGTCAAAAGTTTGCTATTTTATTTCTTCCTTACATTGCTTAAATATATTATATGAAGCACATGTCATTTCAGTTTTAAATCCATGAAATCATGTTTACAAATTATTATGTAAAAAATATCAAAGATCAAGAAATAAGCAAACATTCTCAGACAATAAAACACAATATTGCATACCTATTTAAACTTGAAACTTCTACACCTAAAGTTAATATTTCATAATTTTACAAAAAAGAAAGAAAAGAAAAGGGAAACATTTTTAAATAAATAAGTAAATTTAAAGAATCAACTTTGCATTATAAGAATACTAGCAAATGAAACATTATCATCATATATCGGCATGGCAGAGTAAACCAGTGTTCAAAATGAATGTCTAGTTATACAAACACACTAATTTCAAATCTTTTAATAACCCCCAAGAGAGAGGTTTAGATCCAGGAAATATTAGAGGGGATAGAGTTCAAGCACCAGGTGCTACTACTTAGAAACAAGAAAAATGAATATAGTCATTAAAGTCACTTCTGGGTACAATTTTGTCTTAAAAGATAATTGGAATTTTAAGTATGGCTTTTTATCAGAAGTATTGAAACACACATACACACACATTGGTAAGACAAAATAATAAAAAAAAGAAGAATTCATGAGCTAGAGAAAAACTATATATATTCTAGGCTCCATCAGTTACTGCACTTTGAATCTCAATTAATTTATCTATAAAATAGAATATCATTAAAACCTACTTATAGAATATTTGTGGAAAGAACTAAAATATGTATTTGAAGGCACTAAATATATTTCCAATGAAATACCAGACATAAAAATGTAATCAATAGGGGTGGCTGGGTGGCTCAGTAATTAAGCATCTGCCTTTGACTCAGGTCATGATCCCTGGGTCATGGGATCAAGTCCCACATCCGTCTCCCTGCTTGCTGGGAGGTCTGCTTCTGCCTCTCCTACTCCCCCTGCTTGTGTTCCTGCTCTCACTGTGACTCTTTCTGTCAAATAAATAAATAAAATCTTAAAAAAAAGAAAAGTAACCAATAACATTTTTAAAATAAAAAGAGTACTTTTTTGAATTAGATGTGTATCAGCATAGTGCAATATGTTGCTTGAAAAATTAAGTCTACCTTTAATAATAAATAATCACTTAAAACATAAATAATAATTTGTTGTTTTCCTCTTCTAAATTTTAAAATGTATAATCTACAGATATACATATTTAAATTAAAAGTATTTTTAAATGTTTGAAATTTTTTTTAAAATTGAAATATTTGAAATATTTTCAAGGACTTTAAGTTCAAAATAAAGAAAATTATGGGGAAACCTGGGTGGCTCAGTGGGTTAAGCCTCTGCCTTAGGCTCAGTTCATGATTCTAGGGTTCTTGGATTCAGCAGGGAGCCTGCTTCCTCCTCTGTCTCTGCCTGCCTCTCTGCCTACTTGTGATCTCTGTCTGACAAATAAATAAACAAAATCTTAAAAAAAAATAAAGAAAATCATGATTGAGGACATGATGAGAATAGTTGACAAATAAATTATATTTAGAATCTTAAAATTCTCAACAAGAAAAAATGCTAAATCTGGGAAGCAAAGCAACTATTCAGAGGGAATGGGAAATGCTATAAAATCTGAAAGTGTTTCTAATATGAAATGCAGTTGGAAATTGATATATGAATGATCAATTAATGCAAATTCTGCTCTGAGAAAATGTAGCACAGAGCAAAGGACTTACAATAATCTGTGAATTTGGATAGTAAGTACCTGAGAAGCACCTGTAGAGAAAGATTCAAAGGATATCAGATTAAGGCAAAATAAATGCTGTATTTCTACTCACCCAGGATTCAGAGGAGTGGCTCTAATAGCTATTGAGCTAATGGAAACCTGAATTAAGAGGGATCCTAGAATCTGTAATGCCAACATTTCCTAGTAGAAGAATTAAAAATGCTTACATATATGGGCATGATAGAACAGATCTATCACAGACAACCTGTGTAACTATAATTGTTGGATGGCCTAGGGAACATTCTTTTCACCATCATGAAATTTATTGTCAAGGAGAAGACAGCAAACCTTTGAAGCTCCCTGGTAAGTACTATAGGGGCTGATGACACAATTGAATTGAGCTCTCCTATGTCAATGGCATTATTGTACTAGACGATAAAACTTTGGTATTAAAGACAAGGTGAACCCTACTGTCACCAAAGACTACTGTCAGTGTCCAATCAAGCTTGCCATAAGTTTCAGTAAATAAGGTTTTACTGGGACATATACACACCCATTTGTTTATGTACTGTTCGTGGTTGCTTTCTTGCCACAACAGAGAAGTCCAGTAGTTGTGAGAAAGACCATATGCCCTCTAGAGCCAAAAATATTTACTATCTGATCCTTTATTAAAAAAAAAAAGGAAAGAAAAAGAAAATAAAATTGCTGGTCTCTATTATGATCATAGAAATGGAATGGTGATTGGTAGATTTAGTTACTGATAATATTGCTGGAAAATACAACTTTATCATAAAATACCTGCATGAAATGGATAGTCCACTAAGTTATTACTTCGTCTTTTTAATGAGGAAAAGTACAAGTCTTTTGTGTAGCAATCTGAATTGAGTCATCATGGTGGGACTTTATACTCTCTATGTTATTTTATCTAAATTAGTTCAGAGATTCAGAGTTTCTTCATGGATTAAAAGACTTTGAAGAGTGAATGCTAAAAAATCGCCACATTTCTGTAATGGAAATATTTATCCATGTTTTCCCCAGACATCAGGCCCTAGACACTATAAAATTAAAAATACCCAAACATTTTAGTAGTTATTAAATATTATCCCTGAATTAAAGCAAGTACCTTGCAAATTTAAACTGCCACCATATTCACAAGATAGGCAGGAAGCCCGTGAAAGCTAAGCAACAAAGTGGGTATTTGTTGGAGTCCATACCCTGGTGCACTCAGTGGGCTGATGGATTCAACCTGCAGTTATTTTCCTGGTCTCAGAATGCACAGTTGGAAAAAAATGCATTCAGAAACTGTCACAATTCTCATATAGGTTTTCTGACTCACAAATATGTCAACTGAACTACCACCACACATCTACCATCGTAGTAAATTCAAAGCTATACTGTATTCATAAGGAATGTGTAGATATCAGTGCACATTATAAAAGTAAAATACAAAAGGGGCACCTGAGTGGTTCAATAGGTTAATCTTTGGACTCTTGATTTCATCTTAGGTCATGATCTCAGGGCCTTGGGGTCAAGCCCAATATTGAGCTCAGCCCTCAGCAGAGGAGTCTCTTTCTCTTTTTCTTCTTCTCCCTCTCTCTGCCTCTCCCCCTGCTAGCAAGTGTGCTCTCTCTCTTTCTCAAATAAATACATCTTTTAAAAAATTAAAACATGAAAGAGTAGAGATTCTATTATAGTCCACCTTAATTTGTTCATTTGGTAGGTACAAATTCCAGATGGATCTTGAATAATGACTAGATTATCACAAACATAATGAGGTAGTGATGATAATTATAGAATATATTCCAGATGTGATATTTTTAGAGAGGAAAATCAACACAACCCTGGCAGTTAGTATGCAGCTATCAACCTGGCAGAACTTTTTTTTTCAATCAACATTATTAAGGAAATCAGAATTTATTTAATTTCTAACAGGAGCATCATTTCAACATCTTACCACAGGGAAATGACAACTATTCTTCTCTTTACAATGTGCAAGGACTTTTATCACCCTGATATCCATAAAACATTACATGTTTCCATGACCTCTGCGACATTATGGTCATTGGATCTGGTGGGGAGGAAATAGCAGGTATGTTAGATGTCTTCCTTGCCAGGGAGTAGGAGAAAAATCTTGCAGAATTTAAAGTGCCTATCACATTGGTGAAAGTTCTAGGGGTATAGCAGTCTGAGTATGTTAAAAAACTGCCTTTAAAGTGAAAGACCTTAAGTGATTTATCTTATGCCACCTGCCACTAAGAAAAAGACACAAGGTTTGATGGGCTTTTTTGTTGGAGACATAGCATGCAAAATTTAGGTGTTCTATACCCCTCAGTTTGCCAGTAAACTCATGACTCTACCAGCTCTGACCAAGGCCCAGAGCAAGAGAGGTCTCTCCTGTAAGTCTGAGCTGTTGAACAATCAGTCTGCTCCAGGGGCCTAATGATCCAGAAGAATAAACATTAGGAGAAGTGTCTATGGCTGCCAGGTATGTTAAAGGAGCCCTGGGGCCTATTAGAGAATTACTGTGCAGAAAGCCTTCATGAACGAAATCATAGTTCTTCCAATAAACATTCTCAACTTGAGAATCATCTCCTGGTTTACCACTGGGTCATAGAAAAGATTGAATTCTGGCCAGGAGGCAACTGTGAACTGCCTAGCCCATTACGGTTTACAAAATCATTAAGAAGCATGTGCGCACTATCATTCTATCTTCATATAGAAATGTTATATATGAGAATGGGCCTCAGCAGCTCCAGAAGTAAATTGCATGAATGTGTGGCTAGACTCCCTGGAATCTATTTCTGCTCTATTAACACTTCTACTTCAACCAGTACCTAGGGCCTTGTATTAGTTTTCTATTGATTGTAACAAATGACCACAAAAGTAACAGCTTTAAACAATCCAGTTCATGTGTGTCAGGAATCAAGACATGGTTCAGGACTTCCAATCAGGGTCTCAGAAGGCTACAGTACAGGTGTTGGCCAGGATGAACTATTATTTTGAGGCTCAACTGAGGAAGAATCCACATTCAACTTCACTCAGGGTGTTGGCAAAATTCATTTACTTATATCAGTAGAACTAAGGACCAGGCTTCTTGCTGACTTAACTTTCCTTCCTTCCTTCCTTCCTTCCTCCCTCCCTCCCTCCCTCCCTCCCTCCCTCCCTCCCTCCCTTCCTTCCTTCCTTCCTTCCTTCCTTCCTTCCTTCCTTCCTTCCTTTCTTCTTTCTCTCTCTTTCTCCCTCCCTTCCTTCCTTCCTTCTTTGCTTCCTTCCTTCCTTCCTTTCTTCCTTCCTTCTTAAGATTGTATTCATTTAGTTGAGAGAGAGAGAGACACAGAGAGAGAGAGAGGGAACACAAGCAGGGGGAATGGGTGTGAGAGAGGGAGAAGCAGGCTTCCTGCAAAGCAGGGAGCCTGATGTGGGGCAGAATCCCAGGACCCTGGGCTCACAACCTGAGCTGAAGGCAGAAGCTTAATGACTGAGCCACCCAGGCACCCTACTTGCTAACTTTCATCTAGATGATGCTCTTCCTAGAGGTCATCTTTAGGTCTTGGAGGACACCCTCAACTCTTAAAGGCCACCCACAATTTCTAGTGGCCATCTATCGTTCTCTTCCACATGGGTCTTGTCACTAGGCTCACTAGGGCTGCTTTCTTCATCAAGTCAGCCCAGAGGCTCTCTAGAGAGAATCTTAATGCTGATGGCATTTTACATAACATAACATAATCATAAGAGAAATATTGCATAATTTTTGCCATATTTAATCGCTAAGACTTAAGTCACAGGTCCTTCTTGTACTCAAGCAGAGAGAGTCATCTAAGACTATGGATGCCAGAAAGCAGGGATCATTTTTCATAAATTCCACAGACCTTGCAAGGAGACCATGATCCATTATCAGGGATGGTGAAATTATGATCTGCTTTACAGATGGGCCTGATGTAAGTGGTGTTTTAAAAATTATCACCCTGGGACGCCTGGGTGGCTCAGTTGGTTAAGCAGCTGCCTTCGACTCAGGTCATGATCCCAGCGTCTTGGGATGGAGTCCCACATCAAGCTCCTTGCTCGGCAGGAAGCCTGCTCCTCCCTCTGCCTCTGCCTGCCTCTCTGTCTGCCTGTGCTGTCTCTCTCTAACTAATAAATAAATAAAATCTTAAAAAAAAATTAAAAATTATCACCCTGATAATACATGGACTTCTTGCTTACAATTACTAACACTGAACACTAAAGTTTTGGCAGTCTATTTTCAAGTGTAAATTTTCTCCTGACCAGCTTTAGGCTCCCTGTGACACTGTATCAATAGGGAGGCAAAGGGTTACTCTGTCAGTAGGGTGATTAGTCCCAATTACTAAGGAAAGAAATTGTGTTGCTTGTAAAATGTGGTTAATGAGAAATATGTCTGGAAACCTGGAGACTGACTGTAATGCCACTTAGCAATCCTATATCCAGTGATAAAGATCAGTTTTGGAACTCCATTCAATATAGGAGGAGCGGTAAGGACTCAGCACCTTCAGGAACAAAGGTTTAGCTTACTCCACCAGGTAAATAATGTTGACAAAGTTGCTATTGTCAGAGGACAAGATGTATATAAAACTGTTAGGGGACCAAAGAAATTGGGATTAATAACCTAGGTCACTCACCAGCCACAAAATTCACCTTCTTTCATTTTCCTTGTATGGCTATCATGAAAATAAAGTATGGTATATCATAGATTTGGTAACACATTGATTCCTCCTGAAGGGATTGATATTTTATCATTAATAAATTAGAAAACAAATTCTGTTTTTGTTTTCATTAAATATCAAAACATAAAATAAGCTAAATGTAAAATTACTGATCAGTGTTATTTGTGATGGTATGAAGTCCACAAAAGAAACTTCTTTTAGGAAAATAAAATGAAACAATTTTTTTAAAAAAAGGAAACAGTTAAAACTTTAGTAATCACTTAACATGTCTTAAATATGTAGGATTTAGAAAAAGATGTTCCTAAAATACAAAAGTTATTGTTGGCATTTTAGCCTACAATTTATTCTTTTTCTAAGTGATAAAGGCTTCCAAATAAAAAAAAATTCCTTCAGTTATCATGCTTCTGACTATATTTAGGATGATAATATAATAAACTCAAAATTGTTACATAACATAACATAACATTATAATAACAGCTAACCTATATTAAGGACATATAACATGGCAGGTGCTCTTCTACTTGATCTCATATTTGATCTACAACTGCTTCATGCCCATATTATAGGTTTGAAAACTAATGCCAGGAGAACTTAAGTAACTTTTATAAGGAATTAGATGTGAAAGTCTGCAAAAACTCTACAACAGACTCACTCTGAAAGTATTACTATAGGGTAAACTCAAGCAAAATTTTAAACAACCTAGATTATAAAAGATATAAGAAATAATCATCAAAATGCGAACAAAAATGTATAATTGAAATGATATAGTTGAATCATAATGTGCATTTTAAAAAAATTTTTTTAATTAAAAAATTTTTTTTGAAAAAGACATCATGGACTGGGGGGTAAGGACAGAGGGAGGGGGAGAGAGAGAGAGAGAGAATCTTAAGCAGTTTCCATGCTCAGTGCAGAGCCTGACATGGGGGCTCAACTTTACAAGCCTGAGATCATGACCTGAGCCAAAAATAAAGAGTTGGACACTTAAGTGACTGAGCCACCCAGGTGCCCCTCATGTACATTTTAAAATAAAGAGTATCCCATATTACCCCTTGGGAGTCTTAGAAACTGAATTTGGGTGATAAAAGAAAAATTAAGCAAATACTACTATCTTATCCTACACATTGAAAGGAAAAGTTAAAAATATGTGGTGGAGCATAAGAAATAACATGGAGGACATGGGGAGATGGAGAGGAGAAGGGAGTTGAGGGAAACTGGAGGGGGAGACGAAACATGAGAGACTATGTACTCTGAAAAACAATCTGAGGGTTATGAAGGGGTGGGGGGTGGGAGGTTGGGGGAGCCTGGTGGTGGGTATTATGGAGGGCATATATTGCATGGAGCACTGGGTGTGATGCATAATAAATGAATTCTGTTACACTGAAAAGAAATTACATTTTAAAAAATAAAAAAATAAAAATATGTGGTGAAATGCTAAACTAAATCTAAAATCACTAAAATAGATATAGTATGTACAATATTCTAACAAATAAAAGACTTAGCCCTCTTTCATCCCCTCCAAAAAATAAAGTAAATTTGGTCTATACACGCCACATCTAATGAGGTGTCAAAAAGATAAGATCTTAAGAGTAAGGACCACACAACAGAATAAGAGCTACTCTGCCCCCCCAACAAAGCATAAAATCACTAAGTGCTATCAAAACAGGCTACTAGTCAAGTAACAGCTTGACAAAACAAAATTCAACACTTTTTAAAAGAAGACAAATATTTCTACATTGATGAATACTTCAGTCTACAAATCCCAAAATCACAGTGCACTCCAAGTAGGATAAATACTAAATAAACCCCAAACCAATGACAAAAGGATAGGTTATTTAACAAATGACCTTGGGACAACTTGCTTTACATTAAAAATAACTTAGGTTATTACCTGATATCATAAACTTCAGATATGTTAAAATGTTAAGTATCCATGGCAAAGCTATTAACATTTGGAAGAAAAATTAGTGGAGGAGGCAGACTGTTGTATGATTTGAGTGGGATGCATTCTTTTTTTTTTTTTTTTAAGATTTTATTTATTTATTTGACAGAGAGATCACAAGTAGGCAGAGAGAAGGCAGAGAGAGAGGAGGAAGCAGGCTCCATGCTGAGCAGAAAGCCCCATGCGGGGCTCGATCCAAGGACCCCAGGATCATGACCTGAGCCGAAGGCAGAGGCTTTAACCCACTGAGCCACCCAGGAGCCCAAGTGGGATGCATTCTTATTCAAGCCATAAATTCCATATTTCTTAAAGGAAAAGGACAACAGAAATATTTTATCTATCTTTATGAGAAAAAGATTATAAGCATTTAAGTACTAGACACAAACTCTGAGAAACTATTTAGCTTATATAACAAACAAGGGATTAATACCTGGATTTTCAAAGCAATTTTTAAATAAATAATTTAAAAAGACAAACACAAAGATAGACAAAACATATTTTCACTTGATTCAAAAGAGAAACAAAGCACAAATGGAAAGTAATTATATTAAAATAAGATGAAACTGAAATAGTAATTATGAACATACAAATTATGCATAAATATTTTTGTCCACAATACTGGAAACACTTAGAAATATTGACAATCAAGTAATATGCAAGCTTTGTCTTGAAGCATGATAAGAATATTTCCTTTTCTTTAAGATTTTATTTATTTATTTGACAGAGAGAGAGAGAGATCACAAGTAGCAGAGAGGCAGGCAGAGGGAGAGGGGGAAGCAGGCTTCCTGCTGAGCAGAGAGCCCCATGTGGGCCTCAGTCCCAGGACCCTGAGATCATGACCTGAGCCAAAGGCAGAGGCTTAAACCACTGAGCCACCCAGGTGCCCAATAAGAATATTTCTTAATGAATAAGGGGACTAATACATTTTCAAGGGAAAAAATAAGAGTCAGAGAAAAGTGGATGGTATGTTCAGATATGAGAAACCAATTAAAGACACTGAGATGCCTACAGAGGTATTATGAGAGTAAAGGCTGAAAATACTTTGAATGAAATATTAAAGAGATTAGAATTTATCTTTTAAGCTGGATCTAATGAGGTGTATTTCATGTAATACTTTTATCATGAGATCTAAATAGAGATGATCATTTTGAAAAATGCTACATTTACTGCCTCACTTTAGAGATTCCTGTTACACATGAAGATAACAAAGGATATAGAAAGAAATAAAATGAGCTTAATTTTTTAGCTCTGTTTTCCCAAATAAACTTATCTTTGAGACAATACATAGTGTTTTATTACATTTGTTTATTTCTCAAAGAGGAGAGTGACACAAGACAGATAACCCCTATTAATATCTCATGGAACTTGTGCGCCACAGAACACTTTGGAAAAAGCTGTTTTAAGCATTTAACCATTTTAACCAACTGAGCCACCCAGGCACCGCATTTAACCATTTTAAAGTGGTAGAGTGAAATAACTGGATACATGGATTACAAGGAGGAAAGATTACAGACAAAAATATGTATTGGGAGACTATTGTAGTAATCAAGAGAGATGATACAGACCTGGACAGGATAAGACCAAATATAGGAAGTGTTAAGAGAATGGGCATAGTTTCAGGAGATAGAGTAGAGGTAAAATCAACAAAACCTGAAGGTCAATACATGATTAACCCATCTTTAGGTAATCATATATAATAATTCTTTTATATGATTACTAGTTTATTCATACTGATTATAAATTTTATGTGAGACCTAACTTTAAGGTCAACTAATGGCCAATACATAGTGTTTGTGAGAGTTTCACATGATTATTCTAAGTAGAAATTTATTATCCAATGATTGATTAATTGGAATGGGATGCCAGCAGTGAGACCCTGGAAATAGAGCTAAGCTTTGGAAATGGAAAAACTATCAACTACTGTATAGAGCTAAATAGGTAGAAAACTATAGGATCAGATAATAAATGCTCAGAGATGACAACAAAAATGAACAACATAAAAACATTTGACTAATAATCCAGGAGCTAATCCATGCAATGCTAAGGCATCCAAAATTATGTTGCTTTTAGTTTTGTCCTGGTCTTTTCTTTGGTCATAGAAAATCTCATTGAGGACTGTCTTGGCTATCTAGTAATTGTGTTCTCATCTGAAGTATTACAAATGCTAGCTTTTTATCCCACCATCCCCATTAACCAGTTCACTTTTCTGTCTTCGTGTTATTCTCTTTGCTGGTGATTTAATGCAATTAATAACGTTAATATTATCAGTCTATTCCTGTATCACATTTCTTTCTACACCAAAACCTTATATGACATTCAAAAGTTATCTCATGATTCTTAAAGACCAAATGTCTTAGCATTAAATGTGCTTTGGTTAAAATGTTATTGGTTTCCCACTTTTTGTTACCCCCAAATAACTTGACTATATAAAATAAAATGTTATGCTGGGTAAACAAAACCAAAGCTACTGTACTAGCAAAAAGAGCCCACTAGCTAAAAACAAAACAAAACAAAACAAAAACCCACTAAATTTATATAATCACTTAGATAATTATACTTATAATTAAAATTTGCTACAAGTACACTTTATTTTATTACTTTTGTAGATATATATGTACCTCCATAAAGACTCCAACTATTTTCAATTAAGTAGGAAAATCCAGTTAATTCAATGTCTTACTTAGAAAATAATTTCCCGTTGTGCAGGTTTTTAGAGTTATAATGTGATTGCAAAAGCCCTTGAAATTAAGAAGCATAGCTGTGCCTTTATATACCTGCAATATATCTTCTTTAACAAGTTGCAAAACTAATTAGATGCATGTGATGCTTTCTGCATATTTACCATGTTTTTTTAAGAAAATAAATTCAGAAACATTATTTTTACACACAAATTTACTGAGTAACCAAAGCTAAAAATTCATTTGAGCTCCTTTTTTTCCAGAAATGACAAAAAAACATTGTCTATGTTATTTTATGAAAAAATGTACATGCTTATTCCAGAATAATGCAAAATGTTAATGTACATGCAAAGAAATATACAGTTGACATTTAAACATTGGACAAAGAGGACAGAAGCCTTAATGGTAACAAACAATTAACATATACTTTGCATCTCACATGTATTACGTCTTGTAGTCTTATAGTAATCTAGATAAAAGAAAATATTATTAAAAAAAAAAGAAAATATTATTAAGAAAATCATAAGGAAGAGTTAGTACTACACTGTATTTATAAAATATGTATATACAGACTTGTGCAGTTCATGCCCATGTTGTTAAGAGTCAACTTTAATTGTAAAAGATATGTGATTTAAAACAAGTATATAAGCATACACTTAATCATATATACTAATTTAAACAGGTAGTTACTAAACAGACTCAGAGCAAAAACAAAATTTATTTCCAAAATAAACAACCAAAATATTTTGCTTAATTTAGAAACATAAATTTCAAAAATAATTTGAGAATTAGAGAATTTTCATGATCAATAGTTTAAAAAACCCAAAGATTGTTTAAGTGGAGTTAAATTTATTAACTTAATAACTAAATTTACTTACTAAATTTATTACTTTAACATATCTCTTTAAAATATTCTGAAAAACAATCATTTTAGGTATGTTTATCCCCTATTATGTCATGTATAACAAAATAATTTATATGTTTTAGTGACTAAAAACACATATTTTGCTTATTTTAACTTGATTAAAGTATTTTACATTTAAATAAAAAAATAGATACCTGAGACTAACAACAAAAATCATACAAAAGAATAGATAAAGGGACATTGCCTTATTGGTATCAGAAAATACTCTTAAGACATTCTAATTAGATCAATATTGTATTGATATAGGTTAGTTAAAAAAAATAACAGAAACCCATAAGTATATGCCAGTATTAGCTAATATATTAGAAAATTGGGTAGGGGTGCCTGGCTGGCTCAGTCACATAAGCATCTGCCTTTGGCTCAGGTCATGATCCTGGAGTCCTGGGATTGAGCCCTCAGTCAGGTACTCTACTCAAAAGGGAATCTGCTTCTCCCTCTCCCTTTGCTCCTCCCCACCAAACTCTCTCCTGTATTCTCTCTCTCTCTCAAATAAGTAAATAAAATCTTTTAAAAGAAAGAAAATGTGGAAATGGAAGGATTATGTAGTAAATATCTTGAAGATGGCAAGTCACTGGAAGACATAAAGAAAAGAAGCATCTTAGATTTTATATGGTAATAGATTTTTTTTTTATGTGGTAATAGAACTTTATGAGTTAAAGAAAAGAAGCACACAAGAAAATTGAGAAAAGTACATCAATAATTTAGGTTTTGGGAAATTTTCTTCAGCTGAAAACACAAAGAGGAAGAGAATTGCTATGCATTGATAGATCCTGTGCAAGATTTTAAGCAATTGTAGAACATTAACGAGACTGTTTTCAAAGCAAAAATTGACGTTGCTGCCTTTAAGAACAGCATGAATGAAAGAAACTGAAAGAAATTGTAATGTATCACAATTATATAGAAAAGATAGAAAGAGCAGTTCAGAGATAGAACTGTGGCAAGTGTATGTTAACCGTTGTTTCTTTGACATGTACATTAGTTATATTTGAAAGTTAAAACAGCAAGTTTAAAATCAAACATTCTATGTTGAAAATTTTTATGAAGATAATTGTGAAAGAATTCTCATATATACCCCACACCCAGTTCTCCCTATTGTTAATAACTCTCATGATTCTGCTACATTAATTATAATTAATGAGCCAATAGTAATACATTATTCTAAAGTCCATACTTTATTAGTTTTTACCTAATGTCTTTCTTTGTCCCAGGATCCCATTCAGGATACCACATCACATTTAGTCAGTATGTGTCTTCAGGCTCCTCTTGGTCATGACAGAGTTTTATACTTTTCTTGTTTTTAACAACCTTAACAGTTTTGAGAAGTACTTCTCAGGTATTTTGTAAGATGCCCTAATTGGAATCAGATTGATCCTTTGCTCATGGATAGACTGAGATTATCAGATTTGGGGAGAAGATCACAGAGGTAAAGTAACATATATATTAAGAATACATACTGATGATATAACTTTATTATTGATGTCAACCTGGACAATCTGACTGAGGTAACATCTGTCAGATTCCTTGATTGTAAAGTTACTTTTTATTTCTCCCAGATGGTTTAATTTTTATTTTGGTTAGCAATTGTGGTTATATTCACAAATCCAGGTGTATACCAAAAATAAAACTACTATTTTGATACAGAGTTTGTTTTTCTTCTTGTTGGAGAAAGGGGGAATGAGGCAAGACTATTTCCTTTATTATCCCTTTAGCTTTACAAATGTCCTCTGGAAGTGGATCTCTTTACTTCCAGCCTTCAGGTCACTATTGTCTGTCTGTGAATAAGGCACTATTATATTTATATGCCTGTTTACCCCCTTCAGTAGCTCAAATGAAAAAAATAATATGAAATGTGCAAAACTATTTAAGAGAATGGGATTGCTCCATAGTTCTTCTCTCAAGAATTAGTTTAATATATCCAAATTTTATTTTAAAAAGAAGAGAGGTTGTAAAGACTTTGGGATAGTAGGACTTTTAGTAAGCTAAGTTGCATTCCTCAAAAAAATCAAAAAATAGAGCTATCCTTTGATGCAGCAATTGTACTAATGGGTATTTACCCCAAAGATACAGATGTAGTGAAAAGAAGGACCATCTTTTACCCCAATGTTCAGAGCAACAATGTCCACAATAGCCAAACTGTAGAAAGAGCTGAGATGCCCTTCAACAGACAAATGGATAAAGAAGATGAGGTCCATATATACAATGGAACATTACTCAGCCATCAGAAAGAATAATACCCAACTTTTGCATCAACATGGATGGGACTGGGAGATATTATGCTGAGTGAAATAAATCAAGCAGAGAAAGTCAATTATCATATTTTTCACTTCCTTGTGGAGCATAAGAAATAACATGGAGGACATTAGGAGAAGGAAAGGAAAAGTGAAGGGAGTGGGGATGGGAGGAGGAAACAAACCATGAGAGACTGTGGACTCCGAGAAACAAACTGAGGGTTTTAGAGGGGAGTGGATTGGAAGGATGAGTGAGCATGGTGATGGGTATTAAAGAGGGCATGTATTGCATGGAGCACTAGGTGTTATACATAAACAATGAATCTTGAAGCACTATATCAAAAACTAATGATTTATTGTATGGTGACTAACATAACACAATAAAATTTAAAAAAAAAAATGAAGGATGTAATTTCACAATCCAACATTTAAGCATATCCACTTACAGACATTCTTTAGTCTTTGAGAATGCGTCTCACTTCAATTTATCTTCTCTGTCTTTGTTATAATCCTTCTAATCATTTATCCCAAGACACTATTCTTTAAACTCTTTGACCTCCACTCACCAAGCCATAACCTTGGCAATTTTTCTAGAACCTTTACTCTTCCTTTTAAGGGCAAGGGGAAAGATATTTGTTTGCTTTTCCTCCCTTTGCCTCCAATTATGTGAAAGAAATAACTAACTTAGGATCAGAAGAAAGACCAAAAAAAAAAAAAAAGTAATAAACTTAAAACGCAAAAAAAAAAAAAAAAAAAATCCCATAAGATCCCTATTCCTTTTGTATTTCAGTCCAAGTCCTTTCTTCTCTTCCCAGAAGCAGGGAGGAACAGTAGGGTCAATAATGATAAGATACATGATGAGATTTAGACTTGGGAAATTTGAAGGAAGGGTAATGGAGTAAGAAAAACAAGAGAGACAGGGATTTCAGGAGAAGGAAGTTCTTAAAACAAGGGTTCTTTAGGGGCCATTGTGAGTAAAGGGAAAAACAAGAAGAAAGGAGATGTACTCATGGCACTGTCAACCAGCCTATAAAACCTCCATGGACTGACAACCTAAGTTGGCAGTAAGTGTTAACTTAAAAAACAAACAAAAACTAATGGTCATAGGATTATCAGACCTACTCATCCAATATGTATGGTTTAGATTCACTACTACAGACTTTGGAGAGAATCAGTTTAATCACTTTTTAAGATTGTATGCACATATTCAGTTCAGTATCCAGAAAAATAATTGATATAGGGAGGGAAAGAGTCCCTTTCCTTGGTCAGTGTCAGGCAATGGGGGCTTGTTTAGGGTGAGCTAAGGGGCAGAGAGAGCACCTACTTAAAAATACCACTGTATATTGAAAGAAGATAAGACTAACATCAGAGGAGAGTTTCAAACTTCAAAGGGTTAAATGGTAAGGAGTCCTACTGTATTCATTAAGTCAAAGTGGTCATTGAAAGTGATGAATGTGTCAGGATCAGTGTCACTTGATTACTTGCAAAGCCAACATGACATTCTTCAAGCTGGCTGATATATATATATATATATATAGATAGATAGATAGATAGATAGATATAGATATAGATATATAGATAGATACATGTATACATACATACATACATACATACATACATACATAACTATCTATCTATTTATCTATCTATCTATGTATATCTATATATATATATAGATATTGGAGTGAACAATGGGGGTGAGGGGCCAGGGAAGAGAATCTCAAGCAGACTCCATGCTCCCCTTAAGGGGGAGCAGTGTGAGAAGGGAGCTCAATGTCAGAACCCTGAGATCATGATCTGAGCCAAAACCAAGAGTCAGTAGCTTAACTGAGTGGGTCACCCAGGCATCCCAGCATTATACATTTTGCTGGTACATATTCCTTCAATGACTAAATGTGTTTTCTTGGTTAAAAATAATTCAAGTAATTTAAAATGGCAAAAATAATTCAAGTAATTTAAAAAATATATATTTTCTATAAGCACTAGTTATAAAAAAATCTTAGACTTATATGATGAATGGACTGGGTCAGTTAATATAAAATTATTTTATATTTAAATAAATATTTTCATCATATTTTGTGAGTGTTTATCTTATTTGAAGAAAACCTGAGGACCAAAATGGAAAACTGTTGACATAGATAAAGGTTAATTTCAAGTACATAACAGGAAATTATTGTTGGCAGTTAATCCTAAAGCAGCTTTGATTTCATGGCTATAATAAATTTTACTTTCATTTACTTCATAAGCATAAATATTCCTTCAAGCATTATGTATAATCATCTTCAAGATGTACATTATTTTCCATTAGACTTTAAATGCAATTTTAACCTGGATAAATAAGAATTTATTTATGTACTAACATTCTTCAAGGTTAACCATTAAATCAAATTAAATCACTTATATACACATTAATAACTTCTTAAATGGCTCCCTCCACTCACTTTTGTGAATTATCAAGATTTATTTGTCTCCACTGAATTTCTTATATCAAAATTCTGTGGAGAAGCAAAGATGAATGTGGACATTTTCCAATCTTAAATGTAATTCTAATTGTGCAACTTCAAATATCCATACATCTCTCTGCCACTAGGTACTAGAGCCAATATATTGCTTACATTAAAAGTTAGAAAAACAGAAAAATATTTTGAGATAATAACATGAAATTTGAGTGTGAGCCTTAACATAACTTATACCCAAAGTAAATAAGAATTAAACTTTCAGAGACCTATATTTTCTTAAAATCTGTAAGTAAAATAAAGTTCAATAATAGATGTCTATACAGAGGCTTGTGGAAATATCTAAGATGTGGTCCATAATGTCTTGGGGATTCAGGATAAGCTTCAAGAAAATGGTGAGCCTTGAACTAAGGTTCAAAAGATGTGCCAGTGTGTATGACAGAAGGGATGGAAATAGGCTATTGCAGATATAGGTAGAATAAGCAGCAACAGGAACACATTAAAATCATGAAGTTTTGAAAGAGAAATTGTAATTTATTGACATGGAAAACAACAAGTGGTAAGATCTAAGAGCGAAGCAGAGTTCAGATCATGAAAATAATTGCTTACTTCTACTGCTATTCTGTGGATGAAGTGGAATCATTGGACGATTTAATGCTCTCTCAACCTTCACTTAAAAACCAAACTAAATAGAGGCTCCGCCCCACTCCCGCTGAGGGTAGAGCCCACCTATGAAATCTTTTGTAAGCTAAAATGACAGCAAAGAGTATCTCCCTGCTTTCATTTTTTTCAAGGAAAGCCATTACCCTACTAATGTAGGTATTTTCTACAAGTGAAGTGGTGTTAACTCAAACTTTTTGGAAAGAGGAGGATATCTGTCTCTGAGAACTCTAACAATGAATGAAGTTCATATTGAGGATCCTGCAATAATTTACATGAATATGTTTCTTTTTAATTAGAATAAAAATTAAAAATTGCCACAAAAAAAGATGCGTGAATAATACTAAGTTACTTCCTTGAAAGATTTGCTAGAAGAAAAGTATTTTTTCATAATCATAAAATCTAGAACTATAAGTAATAATTGCTGATAATTTAAATGTCTTAATTAGAATTATATGAACAATCATTAAGACGTTTCCAAGTTAATCTTACATATGCACAAATTTCTCTTTTGTTTTAAAGATAACTCTTTATTTTTTTTTAAAGATTTATGTATTTATTTGACAGACAGAGATCACAAGTAGGCAGAGAGTCAGACAGAGAGAGAGGAAGTGAAGCAGGCTTCTTGCTAAGCAGAAAGCCTGATGTGGGGCTTAATCCCAGGACCCTGAGACCATGACCTGAGCCAAAGGCAGAGGCTTTAACCCATTGAGCCACCCAGGTGCCCCTAAAGATAACTCTTATTTATTATTGTCATTATTACTTCTACTGTTGACATTTTTATTCCATCATTATGTCCACTGTTAACAATATTTATTTTTGTTTTTAAAATCAAGATACATTACCACTACATTTGATTATACTTAATAAAAATTGATGGCATTATGGATGATAACCATAGCAGCTATGAAGCTACTATTACAATAGCAGCTATGAAACAACCTAATTGCAATTATGAATCCAGTTTTTCTCTTCCTTTTGTTTTTTTTTTCAAATTCTTAAATTCTAGTTAGTTAACATATGGTGTGATATTATTTTCAGGAACAGAATTTAGTGACTCATTACGTTCATATAACACTCAGTGTTCATCACAACAGTGCTATCCTTGTATCACTCATTGAATGAAATCATATGGTATTTGTCTTTCTATGCCTGATTTAATTCTCTTTGATATAATACACTCTAGCTCCATTCACTTCATTGCAAATGGCAAGATTTTATTCCTTTTGGTGGCTGAGTATATATATACACATACACACACACACACACACACACACACACACACACACACACACATATATACACACACAAACCCTCAGTTTGTTTCTTGGAGTCCACAGTCTCACATGGTTTGTCTCCTTCTCCCCTTTCCCCCCTTTCACTTTTCCTTTCCTCCTCCTAATGTCCTCCATGTTATTCCTTATGTTCCACAAGGAAGTGAAACAATATGATAATTGACGTTCTCTGCTTGACTTTTTTCACTCAGCATAATCTCCTCCAGTCCTGTCCATGTTGATGCAAAAGTTGGGCAATATCTTTTCTGATGGCTGAGTAATATTCCATTGTATATATGGACCACATCTTCTTTATCCATTTGTCTGTTGAAGGGCATCTCAGCTCTTTCTATAGTTCGGCTATTGTGGGCATTGCTGCTCTGAACATCGGGGTAAAAGATGGTGCTTCTTTTCACTATGGTTGGCTATGGTTGATAATGCTGCTAAAAACACCAAAGTACTTGTACCCCTCTAGATCTGTATTTTTGTATCCTTTCGGTAAGTACCTAGTAGTGCAATTGCTGGATCATAGAGTAGTTGTATGTATGTATGTATGTATGTATGTATGTATGTATGTAGTTCTATAGTAGTTCTATTTTTAACCTTCTGAGGAGCCTCTATACTGTTTTCCAGAGTGTCAACACTGGTTTGCTTTTCCACCAAAAGGTCAAAATGTTTCCCTTTTCTCCACATCCTTGCTAACCCCTGTTATTTCTTGCGTTATCAATTTTAGCCATTTCTGACTAGTGTGAGGAGAAATATCATCATAGTTTTGATTTATATTTCCCTGATGATGGGTGATGTTAAGCATCTTTTCCAGTGTTTGCTTAGATTTCAAGGATATTAAGGGAAATTCTGCTGGTGATGTAATCTGAAAATAATTTGAGAATTTATCAGCAACACCCTGTGATACTAATTAAAATGGAAAAAATTATATTTAAAACTTGCCATATTGAAATAAATCAAGCACATGCATTTGATTTTGAAAAATATGTACTTCTAAGATTCATAATAAAATTATAGAAGTTAGACTTCATTATAAGTTTTTCCCAATAATTCTATTCTGCTCAAAAATATTTTTTCCCAAAAATCATTCACACAAATAAGCACATATACATTTATATATGTATGTGTAGATATACTCATTATTTAAGTGAATCTTACATTTTGAGTGTCTGACATACATATGGAAAATAACTACTTTAAAAACAGTATAGCCTAGAATAGATAATGATGGCACATGGGCTGATGTACTTTCCACTAATATAAAGAGCAATACCAAAAATAGGTATCTGCATTTTTTAATGATACAGCTAGGGTGGCTATAGGATCTACCTTTACTGAAATCTTTTTAATTTGTTGGTAGGCCATTAAATAGCAAAGAATCTCAACTTGCCTGCTTTCTAACTTCACATACTGAGATATTTTAAAGAAGCAGATATTCACAAGCCATAACCATTCACTGAAACACAGAACAAGAAAATAAATACAAACAGATACAGAGGTTCCCACATACAATGAGGATTTTGGGACTCCGGAAAGACTTTTGGTTTGCTTTTTAAAATTTCTTTTTCTACTACTATATATACTGCAACATCTCATTTGCTCATTCAGCTGCTTCTTATATACTATAAGTATGTATTTATAGCCATAAAAAAGGAAGTCTGTGCTATAAACATGTGGCAATTCAAATAATGAGCTGCAAAGGTAAAATGTATGAAGATGAAAAATATATAAAATTTGAAAAGAAGCAGGTGTGACATCCCACTCACAGAGTGTATGTTCAAGTATTGAGGAAGGTGTAACATCCTGGCCCCATCACTGGTCTCTATTCTATAAGTTTCTCTCAGTGAAAGAATATTGCACATAGGGTAATTTTGTAGACTGAGATACATGTTTTTTGTGCTACCTGACCCCAAAATGTAGATCAGGTAACTAATCTGGTGTTGAACACAGACCCACAAAAACAAAAAAAAAGCTAAACACTTTTGTTGAAAGAAATTCAGATGGTTTTGGGCTAATTGAGAAAAAGCCAGCTCATCTCCAGGGTGATGCTTTCCTAAGAAAAGCATATTTGAAAGACTTATTGTTTCCATTACGAATTAAGTTTAAAACCTACCCCTACACAAGTTGCAACTTTCTTCACTAATTAAAACAAAATTTTAACGAACCACAGAAATGTTATCTTTTGTAATAAGATATGATGTCTAGCTTCTACATTGCTCATCACATTTTCCCATCTTATATAATTTAATAAATAGTATTGTCTAGAAGTCAAAACTCATTTTTAACTACAAAAGCTTTTCTTTACTTAATATTATCCTGGTAATAAATATGGCATAATAAAACAATTGGTATTTTTGTTAGATGGCAATACTATCCAAAATTGGATAAGTACCTTTCTCAACAACATGCTAACTCATACCTAAATTTTATGTAATATTTATGATTTCATGTTGAAAATGAATGCACTGTGGCATTAACAGATAATGGTGTATTCTGACTCAGTGGCCTTTGTTCTGTTTTCCTGAATATCTTAGTGGACTCTTCTTCTAAGAGTTGTAGCTTTAAGTTTTCCAGTTTCTGAATTTTTGAAAGTATTTATTTATATTATTTTATATTTATATAAGTATTTATTTATTATTTTATTTTATAGTATAGTATCATTTTCTGAAGTGTCTATTACACAACCATATTCAAAATGTTTTGCATTGAAAATCAGGATTGTTGTAATTGTATTTATATGTTTCATTTTGAATATTTATTCAAAAGTAAATATTTTGGGGCTTCTATAACTCATAGAGGGAATCCTCATTCTCTTTAGAATAAAGGTTATGGAAAAACTTCAAGTTGATTAATTTAGTTAAGGACATGCACATTTGTCTCATGAGTAGCTTTCATGTCTCTAGTCCTATCATTTCAGAGTTATAAAGATCTTTATCATCCTATAGACATATAAGTGTGTGTGTATCTACTTATGGTGTCTAGGGATATGGCCTCCTATTTTGGATACATTCATGTGCACCTGACAGTGCACTCAAGTAAGTACTTAAGTAACCATATGATATATACATTAAAAATCTACTGGGGACAGCAAAATTGGCCATTTATCCCAATATATCCTCTATATTTTCCATGGGTTTCTCACCCATAATTATGTGCTTCTCATTTTAGATTCAGTTTTTCTTCTGAAACTACTTTTCTCTTTTCTCTTACCAGATGCTGCTAAAAACAATTGATTACTTATCTTTTTTTAGTGACTCGAAGACAAAACTCTATCAAGTATTTGAATTGCACTGAATATATACACCAAAAGTGATATCAAATTAATTATTCATCAGTATGAATCTGCCATTTTGATGTAATCAAATTAATTAGTTTTCATTGATTTAGAAAATTGTGTACTTACAATAGAAAACAACCCACTAAGTGGATCAATACTGTAATAATCCTTCTCACAATACAATGTACTTCATTCTCCCTCCTATATTTTAAACTTGTCATTAATGTTCAGGATTATAGGATTCTTTATCTAAAATAAACAAACAAATAAGGATAAGATTATAACATTCACTGTATTTCTTAAATTTAGTATACTTTGGGGATTTTGAAAAATCCTATTTATTTATACGATAAGCATGTGAATTATTACATACTGAGGACAAAATTTAAAAGTATGCACAAGTCACAGTGTCTGCCATTAAGAAGCTTTATGGGAAGAGAGACAAATAAATCAAGGGCAACTGGGTCACAGTGCTTTGAATGAGGAATACACAATGTGCAGTGAGATCAGCGGGTGGGGTTTAATTCAATTCAATCTCTGGAACTGAGAATTGAGGAGTATCTACCAAGACTTTTTAGAGGGGAAAAGTGAATTTCAAGAAATCATGAAGAGTTGCATGGGTAAAGAGTGGGGGATTAATAGGCTTCTCAACAAGAAGAGCATGTTTCAAGGCTCAGAAATTACATCAAGTATTGGGGGAACTAGAAGCAATTCACTATGACTTTAAAAAGTGGGTTTTCTAATAGAAAGGAGGGAAGAAGGACTCAGAATATTGAAATAAGGTCTTAAATTCTACTACCTTTGAATAACTTGATGGTGGCCTGCTCCACATAGTTGAATAGTGAGACAAAATTGGAGAAAAGTAACTGAGGTTGAAATATGGATCCTCCTACTTACAGACTGTGTAAATGTGGTCAAGTAAACCTCTCTTCATGTAAGCTTCAATTTTCTCTTCTGTAACATGAAATCAATATGTATATTTCATTGCTGTTTATTCATTAATGTATACAATCATTTACTCAACAGGTACCTATTAAGAGCTATTACATGTTAAGCCTTATTCTGAAATCTAGGGTCATAGCAGTAAACAAAAGAGGCAAATTTCCTTTTCTCACGTACCTTACCTTTGAGTTGAAAGGCAGACTAGCCAAGTTGGGGGAAAATGTTAGGTAGTAGAATAAAACTGGAAGAGGAAATCACCACTTTCTGATAATGTGACAAGTTACAAGTAACCTAAGGAAGTGAGTAAATAAATAGGGAATGTATATATTTGGGGAGACTGCTTCCTCAGAAGAGAAAAAATATATATATGTCAGAGAATTTCCAATGGTTTAGAAATAGCAAGGGAGCCAGTGTATCTGGAGTGGAAGAACAAGGAAAAATGTACAAGATAGCAAGAAACTTGATTCTCTAAGGCCTTGTGTGACTAGGTAAGAGCTTTGCATTTTATTCTGTGTAAAATGTAAATGGTCCTGGGATCAAGTCCTGCATTGGGCTCTCTGTTTCTCACTCTCCCTCTGCCTGCTTCTCTGCCTGCTTCTGCTCTTTCTTGCTATCTCTCTCTCTCTCTCTGTCAAATAAATACATAAATAAATAATCTTTAAAAAATAAAAAAATAAAGATTTATTTATTTGAAAGACAGAGAGCACAAGTGGGAAGGAGGTGGCATGGGGGGAGAGAATCTGAAGCAGAATCTGTGCTCAGTGCAGAGCCTGATACTGGGTTTGATCCTACAACCATGAGATCATGACCCAGGCTGAAATCGAAGAGTCTGACGCTTAACTGATTGAGCTATCCAAGTGTCCCTTGGCTACTTTATTTTTTAATTAGAAGTATTTAAATCATGCCACTGGGTCAGATCACATATATTATGACATATAGCAAAGGTAAAATGACCAAGAACAGAGTCCTGAGAACAACCAGTAAATGAAACTAAGGAGAATTTTCTAGTGAGAAATACAGCAAATCAAGAGGTATTGGTGTCTCAAAGGACAGATAGAGAAAGTATGTAGGGATAAAGTGGTTTAATAATAGATCTATTAGATACAAAAGGATCCGAAGGAGCACATGCACCCGAATGTTTATAGCTGCAATGTCCACAATAGCCAAACTATGGAAAGAACCTAGATGTCCATCAACAGATGAATGGATAAAGAAGAGGTGGTATATATATACAATGGAATACTATGCAGCCATCAAAAGAAATGAAATCCTACCATTTGCGATGACATGGATGGAACTAGAGGGTATTATGCTTAGTGAAATAAGCCAATTGGAGAAAGACAACTATCACATGATCTCCCTGATATGAGGAAGTGGAGATGCAACATGGGGGACTTGGGGGGTAGGAAAAGAATAAATGAAACTAGGTGGGATCAAGAGGGAGACAAACCATAAGAGACTCTTAATCTCACAAAACAAACTGATGGTTGCTGGGGAGAGGGGTGTCAGGAGAGGGTGGTGGGGTTATGGACATTGTGGAGAGTATGTGCTATGGTGAGTGCTGTGAAGTGTGTAAACCTGGCGATTCACAGACCTGTACCCCTGGGGCTAATAATATATTATATGGTTATAAAAAATTAAAAAAATGTAAAAAAGATGCAAAAAAATACCTAGCACTTGGGGCGCCTGGGTGGCTTAGTGGATTAAAGCCTCTGCCTTTGGCTCAGGTCATGATCCCAGGGTCCTGGGATCGAGCCCTGCATCAGGCTCTCTGCTTGATGGGGAGCCTATTTTCCCCTAACCCCCTGCCTCCCACTCTGCCTACTTGTGATCTCTCTCTCTCTGTCAAATAAATAAATAAAATCTTTAAAAAATAATAGATCTATTAGGATAAAGATGGGGAGACTGCTATAGAATCTGGCAATATATTGGATTATATGCATTAAACAAACAAATAGAAAAACTCCAGGCAAGCTCCCAATGGTGAGTTCTAGTCAAACTTTTTTTTTTAATCATTTTTCTCCTTTATTTTCTGTCACTGACTTCCTAAGGACATGTGCTTGACAAAATCATGTACTTTCAAGTGTTAAAAGTTATGACTTTTCAAATAGTTCTAAATTGTTCTTTTTATGTTGCTTTTTTCAATGTTTCTTATAACCATATTTTTATTTTATTAATTAAGATATATTCCTTTAGCAATGTCTGACTGCTCAACTTGTCTGTATAAAGGCTGTCATAATGCCTTCACTGGCTAATATAGGCTCCATAATGTAATACCAAACAACAACAATAACAATAACAACAACAACAACAATTGTAATGGAATTGTAGGCAGAGTTGCAAAGGAGACCTTACAAAGGTCTTCTGGGTTATTTATACTCAGCCTACAGAAAAATTCAAAGTTAAAGACAGAAATAAGTCAAATTGTAGACTTTATAATATCATTACTTTCCTGTAATTTAAGCAATTTTGTGGACCAAAATATTGGAAATTTTACTTTGGAAATACAAAGATTCTTCACTTTCTGTTAATTTTCCACAATCTAACAGTTATTTCCTTTCCAGAAATTAGAATGACTATCTTATTTTCCTCTAGGGTCCAGCCAAAATATATCACTCATGAATATAAAATCAAGAAGTTTTCTAATCCCAAAATTATTACTATTTTTTTAATTGGATGTATCCTTTGAAGAAAATGGGGAAGAATAACTAGAAAATAAAGAGGTTCATTTTTGCTTCTATCCCTCTGAACTGATAATTTGGTTGTGTATTTATTATAGGGTATCATTTTCTATATGCATAGAAAGTGAATATAATCCAAATGCTACCTAGAATACAGCTTAAGCTAAGAGTTAATTTTGTGTAACTCTTATAAGTCAAATTGGAAATGCCAAATAATTTACTTATTATTTTTGTTCAATTAGTTAAAATAATGTCTTGGATGCCACTTACATGCAATGGAAACAGAAGATTTATAAAAAATCCTTGTCTGTTGAGAGTCAAACGTTTTTCTTAGCTTCTTGTACACATATCTCAAGGAAACCACTGAACTGGACAATGCACTTTGAAATCATGTTCTTATTTGCTTTTCCATTTAGACAAGTAATAATTGATTGTTTTCTTAGCCGTGCCATCTTTAACTACACTCCTTGCAGAATGAATTCATGTTTGTTTTTTGGATAAGGACAAGAAAAAAAGAGGACAGGAATACCACTGCCGACTAAAACCTTGAATCATGTCTGACATACAGCACTACTAAGATACATCTTACATATTCTGCATTCATTTATTTTCAGACCTAATGCAGATCTTACATGTTTATTAAACAGTATCTTGGTTGATTCAACCTGCCAGCATTCTTTTGGATGTGTCATATACAAGTCTGCAGTATTTTCCAGCTTGCAATGACATAAATTTGAGGAGTGTGTTTTCTAACTTTTGGCAAAGTAACAGATACAACTATTGAATAATTAAACTTGCAGAAAGAACAGTGGCAAACTTCCCATCATTTTGTTCTTCACCAGTTTTTTTTAATAGAATTATTCAACTAAGAACAAATAATCTTTCATATGTCCCTACTGCTTTATTTTATCTGCTGGGAGAAAATCAAATGCCTTCCTGAAATAAAAAATATCCTCTGTTGGGGTACCTGGGTACACTGGGCTCAGTGGGTTAAGCCTCTGCCTTTGGCTCAGGTCATGATCTCAGGGTTCTGGGATTGAGCCCATGTCATGCTTTCTGATCAGCAGGGAGCCTGTTACCCACTCTCTCTCTGCCTGCCTCTCTGCCTACTTGTGATCTCTCTCTCTCTCTGTCAAATAAATAAATAAAATCTTTTAAAAATATATCCTTTGGGGAGGCCTGGGTGGCACAGTTGGTTAAGCGGCTGCCTTCGGCTCAGGTCATGATCTCAGCATCCTGGGATTGAGTCCCACATCAGGCTCCTTGCTCAGCTGGGAGCCTGCTTCTCCCTCTGCCTCTGCCTGCCATTCTGTCTGCCTGTGCTCACTCCCGCTCTCTCTCTGACAAATAAATAAATAAAATCTTTAAAAATAAAATAAAATAAAACTAAAAATAAATAAAAAATGTCCTTTGTCCATGACATTTGTCCAAATTAATCTAGCAAATCATGAATAATAATCATTGATCTCTCTTCTAGGGTTTACAAAATCTGGAATTCACTAGTACACACCATTAATATCAAGTTCATTGGACTATAATCTAAAAACTCCTTTCCCCCTTTTTTGGAAAGCAGCCCATTTACTTTCCTCTAGCCTTATGGATTCGTTCCTGATTGCCAGTGTTCTTCAAAAAATATGGAGAGAGTCTCCATTTTAGTATATGTAGACTGAATATGAAGCTTATTTTGAGTAGTTATTTACACTCTTTCTTTCTTTGCTGATATTTTATTTGCTTTAGCTGATATCTTTTCTGCCCTTTCCATTTTGAAGAGCATCTCTTTTGACAGAGAAGAAGAAAGAAAGTAAGAAAGAAAGAAAGTAAGAAAAAGAAAGAAAGAAAGAAAGGAAGGAAGAAAGAAAGAAAAAGGAAGGAAGGAAGGAAGAAAAAGAAAGAAAGAAAGAAAAAAGAATTCATGAGTTAGGTCTTCTCTATCAGCCACCAACATTTGGCTACTGGTTCCAAGACCTGAATTCATCCCTATCTTGAGAGTTTTGCCCTGAACATCACTGTCTGATGTTATTTTTGTGGATGTATATCTCTGGTTGAGACACAGGACCAGATAGATAATGTCATATAAATATTTGTAGGTAAGAAAATTCACTTCTCAGAAAAGTTCAGGCTTGGAACTCATGTTTTCCTCTTGAAAGTATTTATTACTCTATTCAGCTAATTTTTAATTAAATAATGAATTTTTATTATTCATTTTGTTTATAGCATTCTCCGAAGTCTGTTTATATTTTTCTAGGCAGAGACAACAAATATTTGCTTTCAAAAAAAATCACATCATATATGAAATATGTCCAAGTTCCTTGTGAATTTATTCCTTGTGAATTATTCCTAATGAATAGAGCGTCCAGAACTCAATATTTTAGAGATCTATAGACTTAACGATTTCATAAATAGCCACTGTTTTCCAGAAAAACTGGATAATTTTGAAAGCTTCCATGTTTTATTTTATTTTGTACTTAATTATCCTACTTTTCATGATTCCCCATATTATCCTTTGTCTTTTAGAAGCAGAGGGTTTGACTCACATTAACACTGGTCTTCTTTCTCATCAGCTTATATTTTTATTATTATTAATATTTTTTACTGCTCCTAGTTTATATTCTCTTAACTATTTTCATCCTCTAATTTCTTTACCTTCTGGACTGAAGTCTTGAAATTTCATTTACCTATTTCTGTCACTCTCAATATTGTTAACATATTGGTGGATTTCTAGTTTAATTTATTAACAGGAATAAATTCTTGGTTACTCAGGGCATATTTTATCCAAAAAAACAACCTCCTGCCTGTGAACTCCTGAAATGTCACTTAAGGGGACATGTTTGGCAGTCTTTGGAGGGGGCAGGAGGAAGCTCAAAGATGCTATTTGAGTGGTAGTATGTATTATTAATCTTGTGACTATGCTAGAAACTCATGGTCCTTAAAAAATTCTATACTAAAATTTTTATATATTTGACCTATAACAATTTTGCACTTGACTTTTTAATTCATTTTATATATTTGCATGTAAATTCTTGTATATTGTTTAAAATTCTCCTTCATGAAGAACTCTAAGTTGGATACTGAAACAAAACACTTAAAATATCATTAGAACGGGGGCGTTTGGGTGGCTCAGCCATCAAATTGTTGCCTTCAGCTCAGGTTATGATCCCAGGGTCTTGGGATTAAGCCCCGTATCTGGCTCCTTGCTCAGCGGGAAGCCTGCTTCTCCCTCTCCCACTCCCCCTGCTTGTGTTCCCTCTCTCACTGTCACTGTGTCTCTCTGTCAAATAAATAAATAAATAAAATCATTAAAAAATATATCATTAGGACAAATCAAAAGTAGAATGATATATCACCTCACACCTGCCATAATGGCTAAAGTCATCAACACAAGAAACAACAGGTGTGGGTAAGGATGTGGAGGAAGTGTAACCCTCTTGCATTGTTAGTGGGAATGCAAACTGGTCCAGCCACTCTGGAAGGCAGTATGGAGGTTCCTCAGAAAATTAAAAATAAAATTACCCTATGATTCAGTAATTCCCCTACTACATATTTACCCAAATAATTCAGAAATATTACAGAGTTATACAAGCACCCTAGAGCATTACTTACAATAGCCAATTATTTATTATTTATAGTAGCATTTTTCACAGTAGTCAAATTATGGAAACAGTCCAAGTGTCCCTTGACTGATGAATGAATAGGATGTGAGATATCTGTATATCTCACATCACATATATAAATAATGGAATATTACTCAGCCATTAAAAATAATGAAATCTTGCCATTTGCAATGTCATGGATAGAGATAGGTAGTATTATGTTAATCAAAATAAGTCCGTTAGAGAAAGACAAATGCCACACGATTTCACTCATATGTGGACTTTAAGAAACAAAACAAATAAATAAAAGAGAAAAAAGAGAGGGAGGCAAACCAAGAAACAGACTCTTAACTAGAAAACAAACTGATGGTTACAAAAGGAGAAGGGATGGGGGATGGATGAAATAGGTGGTGAGGATTGATGAGTACACCTGTCTCGATGAGCACTGGGTTTTGTATGGAACTGTTGAATCATTATATTGTACACCTGAAACTAGCATTACACTGTATGTTAACTAACTGGAATTTAAATAAAAACTTTGAAAAATAGTAAGAATTAAAAAAATAAAAATATTAGGAAATGAAGAACAAGTATACCAAATTCTACTGCCCTATTAAGTTGAAAGAACATGAAGAAAAATTCACAGTATGAAAAATAAACATAGTCAAAAACATTATGGAAGACACAATATCATTCCAAAATACAACATCGAAGGCAACTCTAGATTTTAAAATTATACTTGAAAAATTCTCACAAAAAGACAAAAAAGGAAATGGTAGAACCCATCAGCAAATGCCAGTTGTGATTATGTATTACATCGGTACTTTGCTTTACACTAGAGGAGTTTTTCATGGCTCTTTATAAATTGTCTGGACAGTAAGAAAAGTTTCAGTCTCCCCCCACAGATTTCTTTCCTTGTAGGCAACTTTGAGAAAATGCCAAATGCTAATATAACAGTAGTGGAGTATTTCTATCTTAATTTTATCAGAGTGAAAGTTACCTCATGAAGTTGAAGCACTGCTCTATGTATTTTAATAGGCTATAACTGTTTTTTGTCATTGTTGCTGTTGTTTATTTATTTCTAATAGCTTGGTTTTATTCTGAGTTGGTACATTAAATGACTCATGATACTTAGAGTTTCCTAATAGGGATTCAGTATGATATTTGCATTTAAACTATTATAAAATATTTGAAAGCTGTTAAAAAGACAGATTTCTAGGATGTATTCCATTATACTGCTAGGGTAGAAGCTTATCACATCATAGATGCCTATGATTCAGTTTGAGCTATAATATAGAAAAATTCCATACCCATAAAATACAGGTTTTTAATAGATGACAAAATCCAGATTTAATAAAGCAAGTTATTTTATCACTACTTCTTATAAATAAGCAGTGATTTAAGATGAATTTGTGGTATATATTCTAATTTTTATAATTGAAAAAATACACACAATTTTTTGCACAATAGTTTGCATTTACATGGTGGCTAATATAAGGTGTGCTGGGAAACAAATTCAAGGAGAAAACAATATATTCAAACTCATGTTGTTTCTAGGGACATATATCCCACAAAATAGAATACTAATGAAAATAACAATACAGAATATAAAATAATAACTGTATCTTCATTTTTCAGGTGCTTACATAGATTAATGCATTTGAATGAGAAAAAGAAAATATTTTTCCCTGAAGAACTGAGAAAAAAAAATGAGCTGAAATGGATTTGATAATTCCAATGTTCCTATCAATTTTATGCTTAAATAATTGGATATATTCCAGCTTCATAATAACCAAAGTTAATAAACTTTGTAAGGAAAACAGGGAATGAATTCTGAGGCTAAAATGAGTGCACAACTTTATTAAAAATCAATCATTTTATGTGGCTATAAAATTCATTGTTTTTTGTTTGAAGAACATCAGAATACTCTGCTGCAGTCCATAATAAGAATTCCAATAGCATTTATCATGTGATAGAAAGTAAAGGAGAAAAGTATAGAAATCTTACTTTGAGTGTGACAGCTAAGAAAATCATCACTGAGTCTGTCAAATTGAAAGCTAGTGAAAAAGATAAGGAAGCACAAAATAAAGTCTGAGTGTTTTTCATACTTCTCATACTATCATCCATGCATATATAATGAGAATCTCTAAGATTCAGAATGTTATTCCAATTGCTATGGGACCTTTATATAATATCAATGTGAAGCATTGTAAAGTCTTATAAAAATGGAGTATATGAATGATGATAATGATAACGTTAGATGTTTATGAATTTTCACTGAGCTTCTGGGGCTGAAATATAGGAGAGCTAAAACAAATGAAGAGAGAGTCAAAACACATTTGCTTTGGTGAGAAAAAATATGCTGGTAAACAGGGTGTGTTAGTTCATTTTCCCCTTTAATTGGAGTAGGTTTCTAGAAGGCTATATTGTTTCACAGGATATTGTACTGCAGTATTACAATGCATGTTGTATTATGAAAAAAATAAGGCAAGATAAAAATTATAACAAAAACTTTAAATTAGTTTATATTAATGAGAAATGATTCACAAACATGTTTAGAATTCATCATTAAACTGGAAGCAGTAGAGTATGTATATGTCATCTTTGTGTGGTAGACCCTATGTTTTTAATACTTTTTATTTTAGAGATGAATAAAAGTAAGGTACAGGAAGGTTAAATGATGTCTTGTATGTTTTTCTGAAAATAGTTTCAGAACTCAAACCTTTTCTAAAAGAATTAACTGACCTTTGTGTACAAGAAAGAACACACTCTGCCATAGAGGTGTCCTCTCTGTCCTCTAAAGATGTTCTACAACTTCACCCCAGAAAAATCTCCAATAGGCCTCTGTGGTTAACTTAGCCATCTATGACAATAAAACACACACACACACACACACATATATGCACACATGCTCACACACACAAACACACACAATTATGACTACAAAATCCTGGTGTTAAAAAAGCAAAGGAAACAGAATTGATGGTCTGGAAATAAAAAGCAAATACAGATGTAAAACATAATGCAGTGTTCAAGTGTAATGTGTTGGCTGAATCTTAGATCTTCCTGGAAAGGGGAAATAGATAACTATAACAAATTAGGAGTAGGGATGAAATCACAAAGTATTTTATGTGCAAAGGAAAAAAATAGTTTAAAATTTATCTTGTAATCTATAGGTGAACATTTTAAGGGGAGCTAGGATAGCAACTAACCCTGATATAGCATACGCTAGACAGAATTTTTTATTATGTTACTGTAGTTATTATAAGAGGCTTATGATATAGGTATTATGGTTATCCCCATTTCATAGATTGAGAAGTTGAAAAATGGGAGATAAAGTATTACCCAATGTCATACAGCTATTAAGTGCTAGAGCTGAGAATTGAACACAGACAATGGGGATTTAGATTGCTCGCTTTCCCACCCTGCTGCTTATTCCTCAAGTCTAATTAACTAGCTGTTATAGCAGTACAACCAAAAGTAATGAGGACCTCATCTATTCAAATTGAGAGGTGAAATCTATTGGGATTAGTGTTTGATGCAGGGAGTGATGGAGAAATTTTCTAGTAAAACTTTCACTATTTCCTGATGACATGAAACTTTATATAGAAAACCTGAAATCCTTCACCAAAAATTTCTAGAACTGATACACAAATTCAGTAAAGCCACAGGATACAAAATTAGTGCACAGTAATCTTTTGCATTTCTATACACCAAAATGAAGCAGCAGAAAAAGAAATTAAGGAATCAATCCCATTTCAATTGTACTAAAAACCATAAGATACCTAGGGACAAGCATAACCAAAGAGGTGAAATTCCTGTACTCTGAAAACTATGAAACACTGATGAAAAAAATTAAAGATGACACAAAGAAATGAAAAGACATTCTGTGCTCATGGCTTGGAAGAGCCAACATTGTTAAAATATTTCTACTATCCAAAGCAATCTACACATTTAATGCAATTCCTATCAAAATACAATAGCATTTATCACAGAGCCAGAACAAATAATCCTAAAATTGATATGGAACCACAAAAGAAACCCAAGTAGCTAAAGTATTCTTGGAAAAGAATAGCAAAGCTGAAGGCATCACAATTCTGGAATGCAAGTTATATTACATGGCAGTAGAGGTAAAAAAAAAAGTATGGTACTGGAATCAAAACAGACACATAAGATCAATGGAACAGAATAGAAAACCCTGAAATGGACACACAGCTATATGGCAAATTAATCTTCAACAAAGCAGGAAAGAGTATTCAATGGGAAAAAGACAATCTCTTCAACAAATTATATTGAGAAAGCAGAACAGGAGCATGCAAAGAATGAAACTTGACTTTCTCACACCACACAGAAAAAATAAATTCTAAATGGATTAAAGATCTAAATATGAGGCAAGAAATCATTAAAATCATAGAAGAGAACACAGGCAGTAACCTCTGACACTGTACTTGGCAATTTGTTTCTAGATAGACCTTCTGAGGCAAGGGAAACAAAAGCAAAAATAAATTATTGGGACTTCATTAAAGTGAAAAAGCTCCTGCATGGTAAAGGAAACAATCAACAAACTAAAAGTCAACCTATGGAATGGGAGAAGATATTTGCAGATGATATATCTAATAAAGGGTTAGTATCTAAAATAAATAAAGAACTTACAAAATTCAACACCCCAAAAATGAAAAATCCAATTAAAAATGGGCAGAAGAGGGACACCTGGGTGGCTCAGTGGATTAAATCTCTCCCTTTGGCTCAGGTCATGATCTCAGGGTCCTGGGATCCAGCCCCGCATCAGGCTCTCTGCTCAGCCGGGAGCCTCCTTCCATTCCTTTCTCTCTGCCTGCCTTTCTGACTACTTGTGATTTCTCTCTATGCCAAATAAATAGATAAAATATTTTTTAAAAAGATGGAAAGAGGGAGGAGTCAAGATGGCGGAGAAGTAGCAGGCTGAGACAACATCAGCCAGCAGGAGATCAGCTAGATAGCCTATCAAACCATTCCGAACACCTACAAATCCAACAGGAGATCAAAGAGAAGAAAAACAACAATTCTAGAAACGGAAAATCGACCACTTTCTGAAAGGTAGGACCAGCGGAGAAGTGAACCCAACGCGACGGGAAGATAGACCCCAGGGGGAGGAGCCCGCTCCCGGCAAGCGGCGGAGCACAAAATCAGAACTTTTAAAAGTCTGCTCCATGGAGGGACATCGCTCCAGAGGCTAAACTGGGGTGAAGACCTCACGGGGACAACGTGGACTCAGGTCCCGCGGGGTCATAGAAGGATCGGGGGTGTCTGAGTGTCGCAGAGCTCACAGGTATTAGAGCAGGGAAGCCGGCTGCAGAGACAGAGCTGAGGTTTCCTAGTGGTCTGTGACACGGGCCGGTGCTCTGTGACACGGGCTGGTGCTCTGTGCGAGGGGTCCCCACAAGATCCAGGGATACTCCGACCCGGGAGAACTCAGGGATCTACGGGGTTGGGAGACTCCAGGTGGGACTCTGCCAGAGACAGAGACGCTTGGTCACAGGCTGGGTGAGCTCAGAGCGCTCCCAGAAGCCAGTGAGACGGGACTGATTACGCACAATTTTCCCTGAACGCGGTCTCCGGGCGCCCGCGGTCTCCAGGCGCAAACGTGGGCTGGGGAGACCGGAGGGATTAAACGCTTTTCTATGAAGGTGCACTGAAGACTGGGGCCCCTAGCTCTCGGCTCCTCTGAACCAGAGATTGGGAAGCCGCCATTTTCATTCCTGTCCTCCGGAACTCTACGGAAAGCGTTCAGGGAACAAAAGCTCCCGAAAGCGAACCTGAGAGGATTAATTAGCCCGGCCCCTGGTAAGGGCAGTGCAACTCCGCCTGGGGCAAAGACACCTGAGAATCACTACAACAGGCCCCTCCCCCAGAAGATCAAAGAAATCCAGCCAAGACCAAGTTCACTTAACAAGGAGAACAGCGGATTCTTATCTGGACAAAATGACAAGGCTGAAAAACTCACCACAAAAAAAAGAGCAGGAGACAGGACCGAAGGCTAGGGACCTAATCAATACAGACATTGGTAATATGTCAGATCTGGAATTCAGTATGACGATTCTCAAGGTTCTAGCCAGGCTCGAAAAAGGCATGGAAGATATTAGAGAAACCCTGTCAGGAGAAATAAAAACCCTTTCTGGAGAAATAAAAGAAATAAAGTCTAATCAAGTTGAAATAAAAAAAGCTATTAATGAGGTGCAATCAAAAATGGAGGCTCTTACTGCTAGGATAAATGAGGCAGAAGACAGAATTAGTGATATAGAAGACCAAATGACAGAGAATAAAGAAGCTGACCAAAAGAGAGACAAACAACTACTGGACCACGAGGGGAGAATTTGAGAGATAAGTGATGCCATAAGACGAAACAACATTAGAATAATTGGGATTCCAGAAGAAGAAGAAAGAGAAATAGGAGCAGAAGGTATACTGGAGAGGATTATTGTAGAGAATTTCCCTAATATAGCAAGGGGAACAAGCATCAAAATCCAGGAGGTGCAGAGAACACCCCTCAAAATCAATAGGAATCGACCCACACCCCGCCATTTAATAGTAAAATTTACAAGTCTTAGCGACAAAGAGAAAATCCTGAAAGCAGCACGGGACAAGAAGTCTGTAACGTACAATGGTAAAATATTAGATTGGCAGCAGACTTATCCACAGAGACCTGGCAGGCCAGAAAGAACTGGCATGATATATTCAGAGCACTAAACGAGAAAAACATGCAGCCAAGAATACTTTATCCAGCTAGGTTATCATTGAAAATAGAAGGAGAGATAAAAAGCTTCCAGGACAAACAAAAACTGAAAGAGTTTGTAAACACCAAACCAGCTCTACAGGAAATATTGAAAGGGGTCCTCTAAGCAAAGAGAGACCATAAAAGTATTACCAGAAAGGAACAGAGACATTATACAGTAACAATCACCATACAGGCAATACAATGGCACTAAATTCATATCTCTCAATAGTTTCCCTGAATGTAAATGGGCTAAATGCCCCAATCAAAAGACACAGGGTTTCAGAATGGATAAAAAAACAAAACCCATCAATATGCTGCCTACAAGAAACTCATTTTAGACCTGAAGACACCTCCAGATTGAAAGTGAGGGGGTCGAAAAAAATTTACCATGCTAATGGACATCAGAAGAAAGCTGGGGTGGCAATCCTTATATCAGATCAATTAGATTTTAAGCCAAAGACTATAATAAGAGATGAGGAAGGACACTACATCATACTTAAAGGGTCTGTCCAACAAGAAGATCTAACAATTTTAAATATCTATGCCCCTAACATGGGAGCAGCCAACTATATAAACCAATTAATAACAAAATCAAAGAAACACATTGACAAGAATACAATAATAGTTGGAGACTTTAACACACCCCCCACTGAAATGGACAGATCATCCAAGCAAAAGATCAACAAGGAAATAAAGGTCTTAAATGACACACTGGACCAGATGGACATCACAGATATATTCAGAACATTCTACCCCAAAGCAACAGAATACACGTTCTTCTCTAGTGCCCATGGAACATTCTCCAGAATAGATCACATCCTGGGTCATAAATCAGGTCTCAACAGGTATCAAAAGATTGGGATCATTCCCTGCATATTTTCAGACCACAATGCTCTGAAGCTAGAACTCAATCACAAGAGGAAATTTGGAAAGAGCACAAATACATGGAAACTCAACAGCATCCTACTAAAAAATGAATGGGTCAACCAGGAAATTAAAGAAGAATTGAAAAAAACCATGGAAACAAATGATAATGAAAACACAACGATCCAAAATCTGTGGGACACAACAAAGGCAGTCTTGAGAGGAAAATATATAGTGATACAAGCCTATCTCAAGAAACAGGAAAGGTCTCAAATACACAACCTAACCCTAAACCTTAAGGAACTCGAGAGAGAACAACAAAGAAAGCCTAAACCCAGCAGGAGAAGAGGAATAATAAAGATCAAAGCAGAAATCAATGAAATAGAAACCAAAAAAACAATAGAACAAATCAATAAAACTAGGAGCTGGTTCTTTGAAACAATTAATAAGATTGATAAACCCCTGGCCAGATTTATCCAAAAGAAAAGAAAAAGGACCCAAATAAATAAAATCATGAATGAAAGAGGAGAGATCACAACCAACACCAAAGAAATACAAACAATCATAAGAACATATTATGAACAACTCTATGCCAACAAATTCGACAATCTGGAAGAAATGGTTGCTTTCCTAGAGACATATAAACTGCCAAAACTGAACCAGGAAGAAATAGAAAACCTGAATAGGCCCATAACCAGAAAGGAGATTGAAACAGTCATCAAAAATCTCCAAACAAACAAAAGCCCAGGGCCAGATGGCTTCCCAGGGGAATTCTACCAAACATTTAAAGAATTAATTCCTATTCTCCTGAAACTGTTCCAAAAAAGAGAAATGGAAGGAAAACTTCCAAACTCATTTTATGAGGCCAGCATCACCTTGATCCCCAAAGCAGACAAGGATCCAATCAAAAAAGAGGATTACAGACCAATATCCTTGATGAACACAGATGTGAAAATTCTCACCAAAATACTAGCCAATAGGATCCAACAGTACATTAAAAGGATTATTCACCATGACCAAGTGGGATTTATTCCAGGGCAGCAGGTTGGTTCAACATCCACAAATCAATCAATGTGATACAGTACATTAACAAAAGAAAGAACAAGAACCATATGATACTCTCAATAGATGCTGAAAAAGCATTTGACAAAGTGCAACATCCCTTCCTAATCAAAACTCTTCAAAGTGTAGGGATAGAAGGCACATACCTCAATATTATCAAAGCCATCTATGAAAAACCCACGGCAAGTATCATTCTCAATGGAGAAAAACTGAGAGCTTTTCCGTTAAGGTCAGGAACACGGCAGGGATGTCCGCTATCACCACTGCTATTCAACATAGTACTAGAAGTCCTAGCCTCAGCAATCAGACAACAAAAAGAAATTAAAGGCATCCAAATCGGCAAAGAAGAAGTCAAACTATCGCTCTTTGCAGATGATATGATACTATATGTGGAAAACCAAAAGGCTCCACTCCAAAACTGCTAGAGCTTGTACAGGAATTCAGTAATGTGTCAGGATATAAAATCAATGCACAGAAATCAGTTGCATTTCTTTACACCAACAATAAGACAGAAGAAAGAGAAATTAAGGAGTCAATCCCATTTACAATTACACCCCAAACCATAAGATACCTAGGAATAAACCTAACCAAAGAGGCAAAGAATCTATACTCAGAGAACTATAAAGTACTCATGAAAGAAATTGAGGAAGACACAAAGAAATGGAAAAATGTTCCATGCTCATGGATTGGAAGAATAAACATAGTGAAAATGTCTATGCTACCTAAAGCTATCTACACATTTAATGCAATGCCTATCAAAATCCCATCCAATTTTTTCAAAGAAATGGAACAAATAATCCTAAAATTTATATGGAACCAGAAAAGACCTCGAATAGCCAAAGGAATATTGAAAAAGAAAACCAAAGTTGGTGGCATCACAATTCCAGACTTCAAGCTCTACTACAAAGCTGTCATCATTAAGACAGTATGGTACTGGCACAAAAACAGACACATAGATCAATGGAACAGAATAGAGAGCCCAGAAATAGACCCTCAACTCTATGGTCAGCTAATCTTCGATAAAGCAGGAAAGAACATCCAATGGAAAAAAGACAGCCTCTTCAACAAATGGTGTTGGGAAAATTGGACAGCCATATGCAGAAAAATGAAATTGGACCATTTCCTTACACCACACAGGAAAATAGACTCAAAATGGATGAAGGACCTCAACGTGAGAAAGGAATCCATCAAAACCCTTGAGGAGAACACAGGCAGCAACCTCTTCGACCTCAGCCACAGCAACTTCTTCCTAGGAACAACGCCAAAGGCAAGGGAAGCAAGGGAAAAAATGAAGTATTGGGACTTCATCAAGATCAAAAGCTTTTGCACAGCAAAGAAACAGTCAACAAAACCAAAAGACAACTGACAGAGTGGGAGAAGATATTTGCAAACGACATATCAGATAAAGGGCTAGTATCCAAAATCTACAAAGAGCTTAGCAAACTCAACACCCAAAGAACAAATAATCCAATCAAGAAATGGGCAGAGGACATGAACAGACATTTCTGCAAAGAAGACATCTGGATGGCCAACAGACACATGAAAAAGTGCTCCACATCACTGGGCATCAGGGAAATACAAATCAAAACCACAATGAGATACCACCTCACACCAGTCAGAATGGCTAAAATGAACAAGTCAGGAAATGACAGATGCTGGCGAGGATGTGGAGAAAGGGGAACCCTCCTACACTGTTGGTGGGAATGCAAGCTGGTGCAACCACTCTGGAAAACAGCATGGAGGTTCCTCAAAAAATTGAAAATAGAGCTACCTTATGACCCAGCAATTGCACTACTGGGTATTTACCCTAAAGATACAAACGTAGTGATCCAAAGGGGCACGTGTACCCGAATGTTTATAGCAGCAATGTCCACAATAGCCAAGTTATGGAAAGAACCTAGATGTCCATCAACAGATGAATGGATAAAGAAGAGGTGGTATATATATACAATGGAATACTATGCAGCCATCAAAAGAAATGAAATCTTACCATTTGCGACGACATGGATGGAACTAGAGCGTATTATGCTTAGCGAAATAAGTCAACTGGAGAAAGACAACTATCACATGATCTCCCTGATATGAGGAAGTGGAGATGCAACGGGGGTGGGAGTTAAGGTGGTAGGAAAAGTAAAAATGAAAGAAGATGGGATCGGGAGGGAGACAAACCAAAAGAGACTCTTAATGTCATAAAACAAACTGAGGGGGGTAGGGGGAAGAGGGGTTGGGAGAGGGTGGTGGGGTTACATTATATGTTTAAATAAAGCTTAAATAAAAAAAAAAACTTAAAAAAAAAAAGATGGAAAGAAGACATGAATAGACATTTCTCCAAGGAGAACATAAAATGGCCAAGAGACACATGCAAAGATGCTCAACATCACTCATCATCAGGGAAATACAAACCAAGATTACAATGAAATATCACCTCACACTAGTCAGAATGGCCAACATCAAGAACACAAGAAATAACAGGGGTTGGTGAGGGCATAGAGAAAGGGAACTCTCTTGCACTGTCCGTGGGAATGCAAACCAGTGCAGTCACTGTGGAAATCAGTATGGTGATTCCTCAAAAAATTAAACATAGAACTACCCCTAGGATCCAGCAGTTGCACTACTAGGAATTTACCCAAAGAATACATAAATACTATTTCAAAGGGACACATGCACCCCAAAGTTGATAGCAGCATTATCACACTAGTCAAATTATTGAGTGATTTTGAAGTTTAGAATTTAGGTGACTTGTGGGATGACTGTGTCATTACTGAGACTGGGAGCAAAGAAAAGGTGTAGGTTGGAAATAAAACACTCAGTTGAGTTGAATTATTGGAGGTACATGTAATTAATCCAAACAGAATAACGGGTCCTAAGATTTAAAGAGAGGCCTGTGTAGGAAAAGATATTTGAAACTCAATAGTGCATAGGTATAATTTGAAACCAATGGTTAGAATGAGGTCACTTCAGCATATTTGGTAAAGTGAGAAAAATAAAAGGGCTTTAGTGACACCAATATTAAATGGATGAAAATAGCACTGAAGCAAAAAAGACAGGAGAGAAATAGAAGAGATTATTGCCACTAAAGCAAACAGGTGAGAGGATTAAAAAAAATAATAATAATGGCACCAGTATGCAAGAAGGTATGAACAGTTCACTAGCTACAGTGGTCTAAAGAAGTATCACAGTTTTCTTCTGACCTTCTTTCTCCACCTCTTTCACATTAGTCCTTCAAGGCTCACAGAATCACACTTCTTTAAAAAGACTTTTATAATCCCCTTGTCCTTGCCCTTAAAATACAGGTTAAGCATTTTTCTCAGTATGCAGCATCATGGTTGTAGATTTATCATACTTACCTGTGTTCTCATCTTTGGCTAATTTGACTGTCTTGCTTTATATCCTGAAACTACCTGGAGAGCAGAAGTGTACCTTTTATCTCTGATTTGTAGCACACAGCTAATCAAGTTGCAGAAAGGCACCCAACACAAGTCTGCTGAATGTATTAATTGCAGGTATTTTTATATATGCTAATATTATATTTCCAGTACATCAATAAAGTATTAGTTCACATGCTTTATTTTTATATTGCATTATTGTTTTACCCTGACAATGAATCAAACCAATCAATCTCTCTCTCTCTGGATCTAAATATATTGGTTGACTTTTTTTTAACTGTTTCAGGTTCACAGCAAAATTGAGCAGAAGGTACAAAGATTTCCCATAAACTCCCTGCCCCACATATGCGCAGCCTACTATCAGCACCCCCCACTAAAGTGGTACTTTTGTCATAATTAATGGACGGACCTATGTTGACACATCATAGCATCCCAAGTCCACTGTTTACATTAAGGTTTCACCCTGGGTGCTATTCATTCAATCAGTTTGAACAGATGTATAACATATATCCACCATCATAGTAATCTGTGGAGTAGTTTCACTGACCTAAAGATCCTCTGCACTCTACCTATTCATCCCCCCCTCTCCCCAACTTTTGGCAATCACTGATCTTTCTACTCTTCCCATAGTTTGGCCTTTTCCAGAATGGATATACTTGGAATCATACAGTATGTAGCCTTTTCAGAATGGCTTCCTTCCCTTAGTAATGTTCATTTAAGTTTCCTCCATGTCTTTCCAAGTCTTGGTAGTTCATTTCTTCTAGTGCTGAATGACATTCCATGGTCTGCCCATGCCATGAGTTTATTTATCTATTCATCTACTGAAGAGCAATGCCTACTAAGGACATCTCAGTTATTTCCTACTTCTGGCAATTATGAATAAAGCCACTATAAAACATCCATGTACAGATTTTTGAGTGGACAAACTTTTTTAGACTCCTTTGGGTGAGTACCAAGGAACACAACTGCTGGATCAGATGCTAAGAGTATGTTTAGTTTTATAAGATACTGACAAACTATCTTCAATAGCTGTATCATTTTGCATTCTTATCAAAGATGAATCACAGTTCCCATTGTTCCCTATCTTCAGAGGCATTTTGTGCTCTCAGTGTTCCAGATTTTGGCCATTTTACTAGGTGTATAGTGGTGTCTCATTGTTTGGATTTGCATCTCTCTAATAAACATGTAAAGTGAAGAATCTTTTCATAGGCTTATTTGCCATTATAAATTTTCTTTGGTGAGGTATCTGTTAAGGTCCCTGTCCTATTTCATAATTGAGTTGTTTGGTTTCTTATTGTTGCATTTTAAAAGTTCTTTGAATATTTTAGATAATAATCTTTTATCAGATAAGCTACTTGCGAATATTTTCTCCTAGTATGTGGCTTGTCTTTTCAATCTCTTTTAAGTCTTTAGCAGAACAGGAATGTTCTGTTTGGATATTTTTTGAGTTTTTATTTAAATTCTACTTAGTTAAAATACAGTGTAATATTAGTTTCAGCTGTACAATATGGTGATTCAACACTGCCATACAACACTGGGTACTCATCACAAGTGCACTCTTTAATCTCCATCACTGATTTAATTCATACTCCATCCATCTCCCCTCTAGTAACCATTAGTTTAATCTTTAGAGTTGAGTCTGTTTCTCGGTTTGCCTCTCTCTCTCTTTTTTCCCCCTTTGCTCATGTTTTTGTTTTTAAAATTTGTTAAATGAGTGAAACCATGTGGTATTTGTCTTTGATGGACTTACTTTGCTTAGCATAATACTCTCTAGCTCCATCCACATCATTGCAGATGGCAAGACTTCATGCTTTTCTATGACTGAGTAATATCCCATTGTGTATGTATATGTCACATCTTCTGGTGTAGCCAGTCTGGAAAACAGTATGGACTTTCCTCAAAAAGTTAAAAATAGAACTACTCTATGATCCAGGACCTGCTCTACTCTGTTTTTATTCAAAGAATACAAAAATACTGATTCAAAGGGATACACACACCCCAATGTTTCGCAGCATTATCTACACTAGCTAAATTATGAAACAGTCCAAGTGTCCATCAATGATGAATGCATAAGGAATGTTTAATTTCAATGAATTCCAGCTTATCAATTCTTTCCTTCATGGATGATGCCTTCGGTGCTCTGTATCTAAATAGTCATTTTCATTTACAAGGCCTCCTGGATTTTCTTCTAATTTTTTTTTTTCTAGGAGTTTTACAGTTTTGCATTTTACATTTAAGTTTGTGATTCATTTTGAGTTAATTTTTGTGAAAGGTGTAAGGTTGTGTCTGATTCATTTTTTGACATGTAGCTATCTCATTGTTTCAACATCACTTGTTGAAAAGACTATCTTCTTTGCATTGTATTGTCTCTATTCTCAAGCTGACTATATTTAAGTAAGTCCATTTCTAGGCTCTCTATTCTGTTTCATTGATCTGATTCCCTTTTTTTTTTCTTGTCACCACTGTGACTAATGACACTGACCTGTTTATTGGAATGGGGTCAAAACCGGAGTTTTATAAACAGAATGCATCAAAATATTCTGTGTCATTGTCTTTATTATACTCTATTACTTAAGTTAAGAAATGAAAAGTAATTTATCTGTAATAAAATATGATGAACAAATAGGCATATTATGAAAAAATTCATATAAAGAACAGATAAAAGTGTATTTATTTAGATTCATCCCCAAATTACTATTTATATAACTTTAAGATTTAATACTACTAATGAATATAAGCAAAAAAAACCTTGTTTTTTTAATGTATGCAAATTAGTGGACTACACTATGAAGTTAGGTGAATTTAGCAAACCACAGAGCTAGTTGTTTTATATGCTACCATCTGAAATGGACAGATGTGAAGTTATTCTCTAAGCATATGTTGAAGCTTAAGCCTTTTTATGCCTTAATTTCATGCTTTCCTTGATGCATAGTTTATAAAGCAAGCAATCTGGCAAACTGTAACTGTATTAAGAGTTCTCAAGTAAGATAAAATCTGTACTGAGTAAAACTACATCAAAAAGCCCAGAACTACAACATGGTTTATTTATGTTGAAGTTTGGATTATATTTTCCATATAGATAATATATCTCCCATCCAAGTACTAACCAGGCCCGACCCTGCTTAGCTTCTGAGATCAGACGAGATCGGGCGCGTTCAGGGTGGTATGGCTGTAGACCATATAGATAATATATCTATGTCCTCTTAAGGAGTCCCTCTATTTAAGGAGAGTTCTTCACTGTTTTTTTTTTCACATTCTTTTGCTCACTATACCTTTCAAATGTTAGAAAAATATATGTTCCTTCACATATTTCTGAGGGGTTACATATAACATTTATACTAATTTTTTTAAAGATTTTATTTATTTATTTATTTGACAGACAGAGATCACAAGTAGGCAGAGAGGCAGAGAGAGAGGAGGAAGCAGGCTGTCCGCAGAGCAGAGAGCCCGATATGGGGCTCGATTCCACGACTCTGGGATCATGACCCAAGCCGAAAGCAGCGGCTTTAACCCACTGAGCCACCCAGGCGTCCCTATACTAATTTTTTACTTAGAAAATGTTCAAATCTATCAGACTTATCCTATTAAAAAGTTAAAAGAATATTTTACTCAGACCCCTCACCAGATTTAGTGTTAAAATTTTTCCCATGTGCTTTATTGCTCTATAGCTCTCCATGCACACATGTACTTATATTCCCTCCTCCCCAACATACACACATACTTGCTGTTCCCTGAAACACTTGATATCCTCAGTATATCAAAACATTTCACTCCAAAATGCTTCAGTATGAATTTCTAAATAATAAAGACATTTTGCCCATATAAACTCATTACAATTTTCATCACCTAGAAAATTAGCAATAATCCCATAACATCATCTCAGTTTATATTCATATTTCCCCAATTGTCCTAAATATCTTTTATTCTTTATTATTTTTTAGTCTAGGATCTAACCAAGTTTACAGATTGCATTTGTTTGTTGTATCTGTTTGAACACCTTTAACCTAGAGCCACTTTACATCCTCCAAACTTTCCTTTCTTATTTCTTCCATGACATTAACTTTGTTATAACAACCAAGGCAATTCTCCATACCAAATCTCACATTATGACTTTAATCGCTTTCTTATAGTGTTGTCTGAGTTGTCTTGTTTGTGTACCTTTTGTATTGCTAGTAATTGGAAATTTATCTGAAAGTTAAACATTTGTGGCAAGTGTAGGTCATTCTTTCCATTGATCAGATGCCATAATATGTCAAGTTGTCTTTTCTTTGTTTTACTAAATTTGATAACCTGCTTAGGGGGTGATTACCAGATACCTCCATTATAGAAGTGCTTATTTTTCTTTTGTAATTAGCCTCCTCACACATTTTATTTTGATGTCAGAAATGTTTGTCATAAGATCACATTTTATTTTGATGTCAGAAAAGTTTGTCATAAGATCAATTTTTTGCCAAGGGGATATGACCTAGCATTTTTAGATTTTTTTTTTTAATTTATTAGTTAAAGAGAGGGAGAGAGCGAGCGCAGGCAGACAGAGAGACAGGCAGAGGCAGAGGGAGGAGCAGGCTCCCCGCTGAGCAAGGAGCCCGACGTGGGACTCGATCCCAGGACGATGGGATCATGACCCGAGCCGAAGGCAGCCGCCCAACCAACTGAGCCACCCAGGCGTCCCAGCATTTTTAGATATTATTGATATGCTTCATAATGCTTAATTTTATGTGTCAACATGACCGGCCGCAGAATGCCAAGATTAAACATTATTTCTGAGTGTCTGTGAGGGTGTATCTGGATGAGATTAGCATTTGAATTGGTAGACACAGGAAGGTAGGTTGCATCACTCCCCATCACCAGCAATGCAGGTGGGCATCATCTAATCAGATGAGGGTTTGAATGGAGTAATGGCAGAGGAAGGAAGAATTTGTCCCTTTCTCCTGCGTCACTCCTGAGCTGGGACATTTCCTCTCATCTTTTCCCACCTTTACACAGGTATTTACACCACTGGCTCCTCTCGTTCTCAGGCCTTTGGACTAAAATACATCACCAGTTTTCCTGGGTTTCCAGTGTACAAATGGCAGATCATAGGACTTCTCAGCCTCCAAACTCACATGAGCAAATTCCTTATAAAAAATGTGTATGTGTATATACATATATACATATTTTATATGTATACATGTGTGTGTGTGTGTGTGTGTGTGTGTGTGTGTGTCTAGAGAACCTTGGCTAATATAGACTTTAAATATATATATTTTTCAAAACCTTGTACCAGCAACTTTAGCTCATTTAACATATGGAAAATATCTCTTACTAAACTGGATTAGAAAATGACCCAGCTAAATGAGACTTAATATTAACTACAGAAGTATGACAACTTTGTATGTGAAAAAACATGGTTATTTATATTCCCATAATAACCACATTACTTCTAAATTCATGGATAGACAAGGATATGAAAAGTGAGGAAAGGGAGGGAGAGAGAGAGAGAAACAGGGAGGCTTGCCGTGATTTTTTCACTAAAAGAAGATAAAAAGTACCTTTGTCTTTTTTCTCACAGAAGTCTTTTCTTTGCTTTTCAGGGGAACTTCCTTAACAAAAATGTATTCTACAATTGTCTCTTTATGTAGTATCCAGGAATTTTTAGCACCCAATCATCCATTTTGAGATTTGGATTGGGAGAAATCTTTCTTTTTTCCCTCCTTTCCTCCTTTTCTCTTTTCCTCCCTTCATCCCTCTCTTCCTCTCTCTCTCTCCTCCTTTTTTTCTTTCTTTCTTTCTCTCTCTCTTTCTCTTCCTTCCTTCCTTCCTTTCTTCCCTCCTTTCTTCCTTTCTTTCTTCAACTTGGGAGAATGATAATTATGAAAGGGAATTGGAAAGAAGAATTTGCACAGCACAGATGCATCCTTACATAAATCAAATTTAGGAAGGGGTATTTATGAAAGTTGAGGATATGATATGCAAATTAATTTCCTTGACTACAGTCCAATCCTTATAACTCCGAAAGGTACGTATACTCCAGTGTTGAAATCTCTGGTCTAAAGGATAATCACAGGGAAAAAAAAAAATAAAGGATAATCACAGGGATGGTAATAGCTAATAGTTCATGAGTTCCTAATAGGGGCCAGGCCCCTTAGATATTTTATTTATAAGCTTCACAAGAGTCCCATGAAGAAAGTATTATATTTCTAATGTAAAAATCTGAGATTTGTGTACACATGAATTTCATGTGACCCTGCAGGAATTTAACCAGGTCAGGAGACTACAAAACCTCCATCTTTCCATTTTTCAAAGTTGCTGCTCACATGTAAACCATAGTCAAGTCCTTTTGACTAATTTTCCAAAATGAAGTCCAGAATTTTATACAATTGTAAACAAGGGATTTCCATGGATATTTTAAAGTTAATCTATGAGTGTGATGTGCTAATGAGGATCAAGGTCTTTATTTAAGGCAGTATAGATTGTATTTCTAAATGGTTATCTTCTTTAGTTGATTGTGAGGTGGATTATTTTATGAGTCAATATAGATGCTTAGTTTGATACTTCATTTCTTTACTTATCCTTGAGAATTTTGGTACATGCTATGTAATACGGTTTAGTCTTCTGTTCCTTATTCATGCTGTTGCTACTGAACAGAGCATCTGGACAAGAACGTGCATGAAATATTTAAATAGTAGGTTTTGGGGTCATATTACCTGAAAAAGCTGCTCATCCTAGAGTCAGGACATCCAAGTCTTGTATGTATATAAATTAAGAAAAGTTAAATAAGGGACGCCTGGGTGGCTCAGTTGGTTGGGCGGCTGCCTTCGGCTCAGGTCATGATCCCAGCGTCCTGGGATCGAGTCCCGCATCGGGCTCCTTGCTCAGCGGGGAGCCTGCTTCTCCCTCTGCCTCTGCCTGCTACTCTGTCTGCCTGTGCTCACTCTCTCTGACAAATAAATAAATAAAATCTTTAAAAAAAAAAGTTAAATAAGAAAGATGCCCTTTGAGTTCAGGACATCACCCCAATTTGCAAACATGTGACCTTCCCAAACTAATTTTATGATTTTTTTCACTCTTTCCAACTGAAAGAATTTTGAGGTGCTCAGATTACCTTACATATGTAAACTTACTCTGATCATCTTTATGCTAGCCTTACACTGGTACTCTGCTCAAATAACAGAGACAGAACACTCTCAGTGGAAGTTCTAAAGCTAATAAAGCACCGGTCCCAAAAGCACTGACTCAGGTGAAATGTTTTGAATGTTCAGGAAAGGTAGAGCAGGCCCTGTCTCCTCACATCAGCCTTCCTCTGGAGGTCATGCAAAATGCCCTGCTCACTGCAGGAACATCCTGAAGTTAAAGGAGAGGAAGATATCGTTTTGGCTGCTAGGTTTTTTTTAAGTTAAAAGAGCTCCTTTGTTAAAACATAACAGAATCAGTAATAAATAAACAATCTAGATAAATGAATATTTGATAGCACCAAAGGAAGTTACACATAAAAATTAAAAATAGTCACAAATAACTGATTTTCCAACATATTCTGAGAGAAATGTATAACTGCAACTAAAAACAAAAAAAGGCCTTGGATAATATAAAATTGATAGAATTGTGTGGATGGTTCTTAAGACATAAACATTTGAACAGCAAAATAGTATTTTGCAGAGTTCAATTAGAGAAGATAAGACATTTTTCAGAAATTTGGTTTTACAGGATCTGAAATATACTGTGTGTGTGTGGGTGAGACAGAGAGAAAGAGAAGGGAAAGAGAGAAGGAGACACCGTTTGAGTTGTATCTTGAAGAAATAATTATTCAAAAGGGAAAAGCAAAGTATAAAATTAAAAAATGGTATGGAAGAATGAGAATGTAGAGTTGTTGGAAAATTATGTAATTGGACTAGACTTCTATGATTTATCTATCTCTAAAATGTGCAATCCCCTCCAATTTTATGCTTAAAAGAATTCTAACAACAACTCTTAAGTTCCTGAGTTTGCGCCATGGGGTTGTGCACGTATCATGTACCCTATAATGAGAATAAAGTTGGCAGTTTAGAGTAATTGTAATAAAGAAATATTCTCAAATACAAGAGTGACTTTGAAAGAGTAAATGGAGAAAGAGAACCACACAGTATAGGATGTTTATATTAAAAAGACCATTCTAGCATTTTTGCCTGTTTTTAAAAATGTAACATTTTAACACTGAGCCACCCAGGCGCCCCTAAAAATGTAACATTTTTAAAAGGTAAAAAAATAGCATTACCTCTCATTTACAAACTTTGTATTTCTGAATGCTGATCTGGAAAGACAGAAACAGAGTATGAAAGCACAGATCTACAGTGACTGCTTTGGTACAAAACAATGCCTAAGGAGAATGATAGTAGCCTAAATCCCTTTTGGAATCAGTTCAAAGTAAATCCTGCTCTTTTCCCTTCTCTTATGGCTCCCAACAAAGCCCACGTTTCTTCAGGACAGAACTTTGCAGTCACAAAAACAAGACAAGATATGAATACAAATATAAGTTCCCTACTGTAGCAGTCCAAAGTGATCACATTTCATAGAGCAGGAAGGGCAAAAACGGCACCAAAAACAATATTGCAATTCTACCATGACAGTCACTGCCCTCCCAAATGTCCTTGAATGTCACCTAATAGGGGACATTTTCAAAACACACAGTACAAAAATTTCTCTATCACTGCAACAGCTGACTAAAAATAACCCTAAATATTTGGAATAGGTTTCAGAGCCAAGTGGTGGACAGTGAGGAATCTGTTTTCAGAGATCAGTCAGGAATTTGTTTCAGAGAATAAAGTGGCCATGTTATGTACTGGCAAAATATTTGGTAAACCTACTATATAAAATATATGAGAGGCAGAACATATACATAATGAAGTTATGGCTCTGGCTAAAGAAATTCCTAGAAGAAAGGAAAACAAATTCTGTTTTATGAACCACATTGGATAAGGTACTATAGGGAGTAGATAAGGTCAGAGAGAAAGTGCCCACAAAAAATACATTTTTCTCTTTCCCTTAGGCATGGTCTAAGACACTGCAAAAGACTAAATGAGATCTAACACAGTGATTCCCAAATATCAGCTGTGGACAGGTTGCCATCCTCTGCAATATTTGAAAATTGATGTTGGATGATCAATCAAGATCCTGAGCTAGATATGAGGTGGCTGCTCTGAATACCAATTTACCTAATCACTGTCCTTTTTCTTTTTCTTTCTTTCTTTTTCCTTTTTTTGGCCAGAAAGAAAGTCATAAGGAGTGATTAGTTTGTAAGTGGTAGTTTCCCCAGTTGTGCTGCAGCGATGGTATACTATCCTATAGGAAATGAAAAATAGGCAATGAAAAAATAAAAATAATAATTCATAACCATCTAGAATGGATGAATAAAATATAAGCATGAAAATAATAAGAAGGAAAAGGAGAAGTAAAACAAAGAGTCAAAAGTATGGCAGGATTTCAAAGGATGGAAAGATATGGCATAAAGAAGAAAAAGGACAAGATTTAGAATATGAAAGAGTAGGGCTTGATACCTGAATATACCAGTCACATGTAATATAGACTTGGGCAAATATATTTAACCTGTCTGAATTTCAGGATCAAAGTTGGTAAAATATGGATAGCATGCTTCCTTTAAAGGTTTATCGTGGACATTTTAAAATATATCAGTATGTCTAGTGCAAAACATAGGAGCTAGCACACTAATACTACTGTGATTATGGAGTATCAGAGTGGAACAGGAAGGTAAGAGAAGGCTTGAAGGGAGAAAGTAGTAATTGCCATGATCACTTTTGAAATGTATCTGATTCCCAAAGCTTCAAAGCTTGGATAGGGTAGGAAGTTCTTTTATTACCAGAGGAGAGATTTGAAAACAATGTGCTTAAATATCAACCAGGAGATTCCAGTAATAAACTACATCTTATTTCATGGAAAAACTTGGTAGAAAATACAATGACAGGGCAACTTGAGTAAAAGATTATAGAGCACACCAATTTCATAAACATGGAACAAGTATAATGTTTTACAATGTTTGTGTGTTTCTTTGCCAAGCAAGCTTATATTTTATCTTCATATACTACTTTGGCAAAAAAAAAAAAAAAATGAAAACAAAGCAAAACAAAACAAAAACTTAGGGCTCCATGACAATTAAGTACTTGAAAGTATTCATTTTAAAAATGTATAGTTTCCAAAAGTTCTTCAAAAGATTAAATGGGTTTTTATGCATTTAGATATGCATCAAATATGTATAAGAAAAAATATTTATCTCTTGATTTGAATTCTATTCAAAATAATGACTAAAATATATCGCATCTTAAACATAATGATTAAAATTTTAGATTTCTTCAAATAACTACAATTCTTTTTTATGATGATTAAATACCATAATACTTTTCCAGTTCCTTAAATGTCATTTGAAGCTTTTCATTTTTGAGCATAGATTCCCTTCACAATCCAGTAAGGTTGCTTTCTATTACTATTTCCTCTGAATCTACAAATATAATTTTGTAAGCTGATATGTATTAAAATGTGCACTTAGCTATATTTTAATTACCTTTATTTTTCCTCAAATACTTCCCTTCTGAACTGCTCATTTCTTTTTTTTTTTTTTTTGGTATTCCTTGAATAGCTTGGTGTCTCACTGACATGTGTTGGAAGAAAAAAATTTTACTTTCCTTTATCTAAGTAAAGCCTGGTTTGTCATTTTTCTCTCAACTACTCTTAAACCCCATAATCAGGGCAGCCCTTAAGACTCTAATAAGTGGGGGCGCCTGGGTGGCTCAGTGGGTTAAAGCCTCTGCCTTTGGCTCAGGTCATGATTCCAGGGTCCTGGGATCGAGCCCCGCATCGGGCTCTTTGAGCTGCATGGGGCCTGCTTCCTCCTCTCTCTCTGACTGCCTCTCTGCCTACTTGTGATCTCTGTCTGTCAAATAAATAAATAAAATCTTTAAAAAAGTTTAAAAAAAAAAGACTCTAATAAGTGTTCTTGATGAAAATCCAAACGTGAATCCTAAAAGAGGCTAAACAAATGCCTTAGGTATACTCTTTCCTTACTCAGATGCAACCTACAACTGAGCACTTCCCTAAAATAGAGACAAAAAGTGACAGTGTTTCAGTTATTTAAGTATTAAGAATTACTTCAAGTGATATAATACATTCAGCCTTGTTTAAAAAAATCTTTCCAGAACTTACATATCATTAATTTTTAAATTATGCACAATATTACTGTTCTGCTCTAAAACTCTGTGATTATACACAGATTCTAAATGAATTGTTGTTGCTATCTTATTGAATGTTTGAATAAATGCTTTACTACAAAATCTTTCACATATAAGAGACTAAGGAATTTTGAATACAGAAAGTATTAACTACCGACTTTGATTAAAAAAACCAAACTCTTCTCCATGCTGAAATGGATTCTTCAGGTCAGAAAAGTCAGAAAAAAAGAATATGAACCTGGGATCTTCATCTGTCTGCTGAGCAGGGTCTCAGCGTTAGTATGATATGGGTTTGCCTTAAGTTTGTGGAACAGTTGTCATGACAACTGCATTTCTATGCAACACTGCTTGTACAGGATCAGGAGAAGGACTGAGAAAAAAGCTCCCTTGCTAGAAATCAGAAAACATCAGGAAGTAAAATTCTGCAGTCATCTTTTCCAGAAAAAAAAAAGTGTGGGTGTATATGTGTGTCCTTGTGTGTGTATCTGTTTGTGTATGTGTGTCTTTGTTTTGGGGAAAGGCAACTAGAATTCATTTAGGAAATTAAAAGCCATATATATTTTTTTCTTGAGACACATACAAGTATTTGAATTTCATTAAACAATTACATACAGTTTAGAATAAGATCAATATATTTTACACCTTAACTGATTTATGAAATTGAATTAGATTACAAAAGTAGCCAAAAACTTAAATATACTGTTCAATATTTCTATGTGTATTTTAAAATAAATGTTATAACAAAGTCATGGAATTATAATGAAGAGGTTTTTCCTTCATAAAATCTATTATGCAATTTAATTCAAGTACTGTATATAGTTATAAATGCTAATATTTAGTGGTATTTATAGAATAATGAAGCATACTCTTTAAAATGGCATAATGACTAAATGAAATAATTTAACATTTAACATTACTACTCATTAAATAAAAAAATTAAAAATCACTTTTATCAATAGGTCTTCAAAGAAAATCAGTCTTGGGAAATATTAAGGGAAGAGTCTTCTGTTTACTAACAGGTCTGTTTATAAAGATTTAGAGACACAGGCAGAACCACTGTTTCACTCTAAAACAAGTGGGAGATTTAGAAATTAGGGAAATGAAGCTGGTAGAGTTTGGGAAAAGTGGAAAGCAGGAGCATGTGAGCCTGAGTTTGATGAGAAAAGGGCAAAATCTTTGATGTTAAATCTTCATTTTGGGGAAATCAAATGAGGTGATGAGAACTTGATCAGGCCTGATATGGAATTAAGTATGGGATACTGCTAAAGGAATGAATGTGTCTAATATATTAATTAGGAGCATTTTTATTCTATAGTTACAAATACAGAAAAAAAAATAGATCAAAAGGAAAGATTGACAGGGACACCTGGGTGGATCAAGTTAAGTGTCTGACTTTGGATCAGGTCATTATCTAGGGGTCCTGGGATTGAGCCCTGCATGAGGCTCCCTGCTCAGCAATGAGTCTACTTCTCCCTCTCCCTTTCCCTCTGGCCCTCCCTCTCACTTGTGCACACTGCAATATCTTCCTGTAGAAGATAGGCCACGGGGGGAGGGGCTGGCTCCCAGTAAGTGAGAGCAGTGGAGCACAAAATCAGAACTTTTAGAACTCTGCTCCATGAAGGGATGTTGCTCCAGAGGCTAAGTGGGAGGGAAGGGTGGGTAGGTGGAGCCCTCACTGGGACAGTGTGGTCTCAGGACCCACGGGGTCACAAAAAGACCAGGGGTGCCTGAGTGTGGCAGAACTCCCAGGTTTCAGAGTGGGGAACCTGACTGCCGACAAAGAGCCAAGGAGTAGGGATCTCAGCTCAGGGTTACCTTAAACCATGATCCAAGGCACAGTTGGGCTGCTGCTCTTCGAGCAGGGATTGCCCAAATGACAGATCCAGGGAGGCCACCTCCTTCCTCTGGGAGGAGCAGCATGGGAGCACGCTGTAGGAATCTGCTTGGTTTGGAGAGTCCAAACAGGACCATACACCAGAAATAGAAATGCTTGGTCACAGGTTGAGTGAGCACAGAGTGTGGCTATAGATAAGGGAGATGGGAGCGACTGACTGCTTTTCTCTGAGGGTGCACTGAGTAGGGGCCCTGAGATCTCAGCTACTCCAGGGCTAGAGATTTGGAGGCTACCATTTCCATTCCCATCCTCCAAAGCTGTACGGAAAGCCTTCAGGGAACAAAAGCTACCAAGAACAAACCTAAGCAGATTACTTAGCCTGCACTTGGCAAGGGTGGTGCAATTTCACCTTGGGCAAAGACATTTGAGACTCATGGCAACAGACTCCTCACCCAAAAAATTAGCAAGAACATGAAACCAAGACCATAACGAGAACTGCAGAATTCCAGAGCTAGGGAAAACCAACACATAGAATTCATGTTTTCTTTTTCCCATGATTCTTTGTCTTTCAAAGTTAAATTTTTCTAATTTTATTTTTTTCTTACTCTATTTTAAAATTTTTTCCTTTTTCGTATTTTAATGATTTTTAACTATTTTATCTTATCAATACCTTCTTTAAAATCTTTTTAAATTTTCATTGTTATAGTCATATTTATCCCTTCATTATATTTAACCTTATTTTTTGTATACATATCATTTTTTTTAAATTGTGGGATACAGTTTCTTCTAAAAGATCAAAATATACTCTAAATCTAGCATATGGCTTTGTTCTAGTCTTCAGCCTGATTGCATTCTTTCTTCTTTTTTTCTTTTCTTTTTTCAACCAGCTTCTTATCTTATCAATTTTTTTAGAATCTTTTCTAATTTTCATCATTACAGTCATATTCTATCCCTTCATTGTGTTTACACTTATTTTGTATATATGTTTTGTATATATGTTTTTCTTTCTTTAAAATTTTGGGATATAGTTTCTTCTAACAGACCAAAATATACCCAAAATCAGGTGTGTGGCTCTCCTCTATTCATATATATATATATATATATATATATATATATATATATGAATATATGTTAATATATTAACATATGAATAGAGTAGATATATATATATATATGGAGAGAGAGTAGATATATATAACATATGAATAGAGTAGATATAGATAGATAACATATAATATATGTGTTAATATATTATATATATTCATATATATATGAATAGAGGAGATATATATATATTCACATATATATATGAATGGAGGAGAGTCACACACATTAACTATATGTTAATATATTAACATATATTGTTATTATATGTTATATAACATATAACATATAACTATATGTTAATATATTAACATATATATTCATACATATATGAATAGAGTAGATATATATAGATATATATAACATATAATATATGTGTTAATATATTGACACATATATCCATATATATGAATAGAAAAGAGCATATAATATATATGTTAATATGTTAATATTCATATATATGAATAGAGGAGAGATATATATAACATAGTAGATATGTTAATATATTAACATATATATTCACATATATATATATATATAAATAGAGGAGAGCCACACACCTGATTTTGGGTGTATTTTGATATATATATCTTCAAGTTGAAATAAGAAAAAAACTATTAATGAGGTGCAATAAAAAATGGAGGTTCTTACTGACAGGATAAATAAGGCAGCAGAGGGAGTTAATGATATAGAAGATCAATGATGGAGAATAAAGAAGCTGAGAAAAAGAAATAAACAACTACTGGACCACGAGCGGAGAGATAAGTGAAATAAGATGAAACAATATTAGAATAATAGGGATCCCAGAAAAAGAAGAAGAAAGAGAGAGAGGGGAAGAAGGTATATTGGGGCAAATTATAGCAGAGAATATCCCTGATTTGTCCAAGGGAACAAGCATCAAAATCCAGGAGGCACAGAGGATCTCCCTTAAAATCAATAAAAATAGGTCAACACTCTGTCATCTAATAGTAAAACTTAAAAGTCTTAGTGACAAAACGAAAATCCTGAAAGCAGCTCGGGACAAGAAGTCTGTATCATACAATGGTAGAAATATTAGATTGGCAGCAGACCTATCCACAGAGACCTGGCAGGTCAGAAAGGACTAGCATGATATATTCAGAGCACTAAACAGGAAAAATATGCAACCAAGAATACTATATCCAGCTACACTGTCATTGAAAATAGTAGGCAAGATAAAAAAGCCACCAGGACAAACAAAAACAAAAGAATTTTCAAAGACCAAACCAGCCCTACAGGAAATATTGAAAGGGGTCATCTAAGCAAAGAGAGAGCCTAAAAGTAACAGGCCAGAAAGGAAGACAAACAATATAAAGTAACAGTCACCTTACAGGCAATACAATGGGACTAAATTCATATCTTTCAAAAGTTACCCTGAATGTAAATGGGCTAAATGTCCCCCAAATCAAAAGATTCAGGGTATTAGACTGGATAAAAAAACAAGACCCACCAATATGCTCTCTGCAACAAACTCATTTTAGACCCAAAGACACCTCCAGATTTAAAGTGAGGGGATGGGTGCACCTGGGTGGCTCAGTGGGTTGGGCCTCTGCCTTCAGCTCGGGTCATGGTCCCAGGGTCCTGGGATTGAGCCCTGCATTGGGCTTTCTGCTCAGCGGGGAGCCTGCTTCCTCCTCTCTCTCCACCTGCCTCTCTGCCTACTTGCAATCTCTGTCAAATAAATAGATAAAAATTTAAAAATAAATGAAAAAGGTGAGGGGATGAAAAACAACTTACCAGGCTAATGGACATTAAAAAAAAAAAAAAAAAAAAAAAGCTGGCATGGCAATCCTTATATCGGATAAATTAGATTTTAGCCAGAGACTAATAAGAGATAAGGAAGGACATTATATCATACTTAAAGGGTCTGTCCAACAAGAATATCTAATACTTTTAAATATCTATGCCCCTAACATGAGAGCAGCCAATTATATAAACCAATTAATAACAATCTCAAAGAAACATATTGATAATAATACAATAATAGTAGGGGACTTTAACACCCTCCTCACTGAAATGGACAGATTATGTAGGCAGAAGATCAACAAGGAAATAAAGTCTTTAAATAACACACTGGATCAGATGGACAACACAGATATATTCAGAACATTCCATCCCAAAGCAACAGAATACACATTCTTCTCTACTGCACATGGAACATTCTCCAGAAGAGATCACATCCTGGGTCACAAATAGGTCTCAACCAGTACCAAAAGATTGGGATCATTCCCTTAATATTTTCAGACCACAATGCTTTGAAACTAGAACTCAAAGACAAGAGGAAAGTTGGAAAGAACTCAAATACATGGAGGCTAAAGAGTGTCCTTCTAAAGAATGAATGGGTCAACCAGGAAATTAAAGAAGAATTTTTAAAAATTCATGGAAACAAATGAAAATGAAAACACAACTGTTTAAAATCTTTGGGACACAGAAAAGGCAGTCCTGAAAGGAAAGTATATAGCAATACACGCTTTCTCAAGAAACAAGAGAGGTCTCAAGTATAAACCTAACCCTACACCTAAAGGAGTAAGAGAAAGAACATCAAAGAAAGCCTAAACCCAGCAGGAGAAAAGAAATAACAAAGATCAAAGCAGAAATCAATGAAATAGAAACCAAAAGAACAGTAGAACAGATCATCAAAACTAGGAGCTGGTTCTTTGAGAGAATTAATAAGATTGATAAACCCCTGGCCAGATTTATCAAAAAGAAAAGAGAAAGGACCCAAATTAATAAAATCAAGAATGAAAGAGGAAAGATCACAACCAACACCAAAGTAATACAATCAATTATAATAACATATTATGAGCAACTATACCCCAGCAAATTCGACAATCTGGAAGAAATGGATGCATTCCTAGAGACATATAAACTACTAAAACTAAACTAGGACGAAATAGAAACCTGAACCAGGAGGAAATAGAAACCTTACCATAACCAGTAAGAAGATTGAAGCACTAATCAAAAATCTCCCAACAAACAAGAGTTCAGGGTGAGAAGGCTTTCCCAGGGAATTCCACCAAACATTTAAAGAAGAGTTCACACCTATTCTCCTGAAACTCTTCCAAAAAAATAGAAATGGAAGGACAACTTCCAAACTCATTTTATGATGCCAGCATTACCTTGGTCCCCAAACCAGACAAAGACCCTATCAAAAAGGAAAATTACAGACCAATATCCTTGATGAACACAGATGCAAAAATTCTCACCAAAATACTAGCCTATTGGATCCAACAGTACATTAAAAGGATTATTCACCACAACCAAGTGGGATTTACTCCTGGGCTGCAAAGTTGTCTCAACATCCACAAATCAATCAACGTGATACAATATGTTAATAAAAGAAATAATAAGCACCATGTGACACTCTCAATAGATGCTGAAAATGCATTTGACAAAGTACAGCATCCCTTCTTGATCAAAACTCTTCACAGTGTAGGGATCCAAGGCAAATACCTCAAAATCATAAAAGCCATCTATGAGAAACCCACAGTGAATATTAGTCTCAATGGGGAAAACCTCAGAGCTTTTCCCCTAAGGTCAGGGACACAGCAGGACTGTCCACTATCACTGCTATTCAACACAGTACTAGAAGTCCTAGCCTCAGCAATCAGACAACAAAAAGAAATAAAAGGCATCTGAATCAGCAAAGAAGAAGTCAAACTCTCACTCTTTGCAGATGATATGATACTTTATGTGGAACATCCAAAGGCCTCCACTCCAAAACTGCTAGTTTTGGACTCATACAGGAATTCAGTAAAGTGTCATGACAAAATAAAGACACAGAAATCAGTTGCATTTCTATACAACAACAGCAAGATAGAAGAAAGAAAAAATTAAGGAGTTGATCCCACTTACAATTGCACCAAAAACCATAAGGAATTGATCTAATCAAAGAGGCAAAGAATCTGTATTCAGAAAACTATAAAGCATTCATGAAAGAAGTTGAGGAAGACACAAAGAAATGAAAAAATGTTCCATGCTCATGGATTGGAAGAACAATTATTGTAAAAATGTCTATGCTACCTAAAGCAATCTACACATTTAATGCAACCCCTATCAAAATACCATCAACTTTTTTTCAAATAAATTAAACAAATAATCCTAACATTTATATAGAACCAGAAAAGACCCCAAATATCCAGAGGAATGTTGAAAAAGAAAGCCAGAGTTGGCAGCATTACAATTCCAGACTTCAAGCTCTACTACAAAGTTGTAATCATCAAGATAGTATGGTACTGGCATAAAAACAGACACATAGATCAATGGAACAGAATATAAAACCCCAAAATAGACCCTTAACACTATGGTCAACTAATCTTTGACAAAGCAGGAAAGAATGTCCAATGGAAAAACAATAGTCTCTTCAACAAATTGTATTGGGAAAATTAGATAGCCACATGCAGAAGAATGAAACTGGACAATTTCCTTGCACCACATACAAAAACAGACTCAAAATGTATGAAAGACCTCAATATGAGACAGGAATCCATCAGAATCCTTGAGAACAGAAGCAGCAACCTCTTCAACCTCAGCTGCACCAAATTCTTCCTAGAAACATTGCCAAAGGCAAGGGAAGCAAAGGCAAAATTAAACTATTGGCACTTCATTAAGATCAAAAAATTTTACACAGCAAAGGAAACAGTCAATAAAACCAAAAGACAACTGACAGAATGGGAGAAGGTACCTGTAAATGACATATCGGATAAAAGGCCAGTACCCAAAGTCTATAAAGAACTTATCAAACTCAACAGCCAAAGAACACATAATCCAATCAAGAAATGGGCAGAAGACATGAACTGCAAAAAAGACATCCAAATGGCCAACGGACACATGAAAAAGTGCTCACTCGCCATCAGGGAAATACAAATCAAAACCACAGTGATATAAGACCTCACACTAGTCAGAATGGCTAAAATTAACATCAGGAAATGACAAGTGTTGGCAAGGATGCGGAGAAAGGGGAACCCTCCTACACTGTTGGTGAGAATGCAAGCTGCGGCAGCCACTCTGGAAAACAGCATGGAGGTTATTCAAAAAGTTGAAAATATTGCTACCCTAAGACCCATCAATTGCAATGATGTGGATGCAACTAGAGGGTATTATGCTAAGCGAAATAAGTCAATCATAGAAAGATAATTATCATATGCTTTCTCTGATATGACAAATTTGAGAGGCAGGGTGGGGGGTCATGGTGGGTAGGGAGAGAAAAAATGAAACAAGATCAGATCAGGAGGGAGACAAACCATAGAGACTCTTAATCTTAGAAAACAAACTGAGGGTTGCTGGGGGGTGGGGTGAGAGGGTTGGGGTGGCTGGGTTATGGACATTGGGGAGGGTATGTGCTATGGTGAGTGCTGTGGATTGTGTAAGACTGATGATTCACAGACCTGTACCCCTGAAGCAAATAATACATTACATGTTAATAAAAAAAATCAATTAGTACTTTTTCTATTTTTTTGTCAATATGTTTGACCTTTTCTTTTTGATGGACTATTCTTCATTATATTTATAATTCCTTTTTATTTCTATAGATATTTTGCATGTACATTTTATACATTTCATCTGATCATTTTAATAACTGTTACCTGTGAGTTTAATTTTACTGTACTTTTATTTTACTATAGAAAGCTACCTTGTGCTACCTATTTATTGTCACATCTGTCTTTCTCTGCTCTCTTCACTATACCCCTGACAAACACTAATCTGTTTTCTGTCTTTATAATTACACCATTTTGAGAATACTATATAAATTTAACCATGCAGTAAATGAAAGTTGTTTTTATTTTTCTCACTATTATGCTTCAGCCATGCTGTGTCTATCAACAGTTTCTTCCTTTTTATTGCTAAGTAGTATTCTATGGCATAGATAGTCCACAATTTGTGTAACAATTCATCTGGGTTTTTGTTTAGTTTAGTTTAGTTTAGTTTTATTTTTTTCTTTCGTTTCAGTGTTCCAGAATTCATTGCTTATCTACTACATCCAGTGCTCCATGCAATAAGTGCCCTCCTTAATACCCACCACCTGTCTCACCCAACCCACCACACCCTTCCCCTACAAACCCCTCAGTTTGTTTCTCGGAGTCCAATGTCACTCATGGTTCATCCCCCTCTCCAATTTCCCCCAAATCCCTTCTCTCCATCTCCCCATGTCCTCCATGTTATTCCTTATGCTCCACAAATAAGCTAAACCATATGATAATTTAGTCTCTCTGCTTGACTTATTTCACTCAGCATAATCTCTTCCAGTCCCATCCATGTTGATACAAAAGTTGGGTATTCATCCTTTCTGATGGAGGCAAAACACTCCATCGCATATATGGACCATACCTTATTCATCCATTCATCTGTCAAAGGACATCTTGGTTCTTTCCACAGTTTGATGACTGTGGCCATTGCTGCTATGAATATTGGGTACAGATGGCCCTTCTTTTCACTACATCTATATCTGTGGGGTAAATACCCAGTAGTGCAATTGCAGAGTCATAGAGTAGCTCTATTTTTAATTTCTTAAGGAATCTCCACAATGTTTTCCAAAGAGCTGCACCAACTTGCATTCCTACCAATGGCATAAGAGGGTTCCCATTTTCCACATCCTCTCCAACACATGTTGTTTACTGTCTTGTTAATTTTGGCCATTCTATCTGGTATAAGGTGGTATCTCAATGTGGTTTTGATTTGAATCTCCCTGATGGCTAATGATAGTGAACACTTTTCATGTGTCTGTTAGTCATTTGCATGTCTTCTTTGGAGAAGTGTCTGTTCATGTCTTCTGCCCATTTTTTGACGTGATTATCTGTTTTGTGTGTGTTGAGTTTGAGGAGTTCTTTATAGATCTTGGATATCAGCCCTTTGTCTGTACTGTCATTTGCAAATATCTTATCACCATTCATCTGTTGAAAGATCTGCACCCTTTTCTGTTTGGGGTCAAAATGTTGCATGTACATGATAATGAAATATCATGTACAGATCTTTGTAGAGAAAAAATATTCATATTTTTCTTCAGTAAATGCCCAAGAGTATAATTTCTGGGTCATAGTCAATGTGTGTGTGTGTGTGTGTGTGTGTGTGTGTGTATGTGTGTGTTTTAAAGAAACTACAAAATTTTTTTCCACAATGGTTGTACCTACCACTTTACATTCCTAACAGCAATAAGAAGAAATGTCTAGTTTTTCTACATCCTTACTGGCTTTTGATATTACCATTTCATTAATATTGCTTGATTTAATAGAAACATAATCATAGTCTTAATTTCAATTTCCCTAATTGGTTGTGATGTTGAACATCTTCTCAGGTGATTACCATTTACATACCTGGCTCTCATGTGAAATATTACTTCGTGTCCCTTGCACATTTTATAATTGGATTGTTTGAGGGTTTTTTTTTTTGTGATTGAGTTTTAACAATTGTTTATATATTCTAGATATTTATCTTTTAGCAGATATGTGGTTAGTAAAGATTTTATTCCATATGTAGTTCATTTTATTTTTTTTTAAACAGGGTCTTTCAAAGAGCAAATGTTTTTAATTGCTATTTTATTTATGTATTATATTTTTTTCTCTCTGATTTTCATTTCTCTATTTATTTCTTCTGTTTTCCCTTAAGTTTACTGAACATTTTTTAAATTGTAATTTGATTTATCTGTAGTACCTTTTAGTGTGTTTTTATGTATAAAACTTTTATTTATATTTTATATTGTATTTTATATATTTATATAAATGCTGATATATATATTTATATTGTATATTTATTGATATTTTATATTGTATTACACTTTTTTAAGTGTAACTTTTTTAGTGGTTGCTGTTAAGTATTCCATAATATACAAATAACAGTAAATTTTATGTGTCAACATTTTCCAGTTGGGTTAAAGTGTCAAAACCTTACCTCCCACATACTCCTTTCCTTTCCTCTATTTATCTACACACATCAGTAACCACATTGGACAGTGTTATAATTTCTGCTTTCACCATTATAATTTCACAATTATAATTAAGAAAACTCAAGAAGCAATGTATGTTGTGTTTACCAATAATTTTATTCTTTTCTTCCTGACTTTTAAAAATGTCTTCTTTTATCATTTCTTTGATATTTAAAGAACATCTTTAGGCACCTTTTATGTTATTTTATTTTTGAAGATTTTTATTTATTTGACAGAAAAAGAGATGGTGAGAGAGGGAACACATGCAAGGGGAGTGGGAGAGGGGGAAGCAGGCTTCCAGCTGAGCAGGGAGCTCAATGCAGGACTCAGTGCCGGGGCCATGGACAGAGACAAAGGCAGACACTTAACAACTGATCCCCCCAGGGTCCCCTTAAAATCACTTTTTTTAGAGTAAGTCTACTGGTGACAAATTCATTTATTTTCCTTCATCTGAGAATGTCTTGGTTTCCCCTTCATTTCTGAATGATAGAGTTGACAGCTCTTTTCTTTTAGTAGTTGAAAACTATTGTGCCACTTTTTTCTGACCTATATGATTTCTGATGAGCAATTCACTGTCATCCAAATTGTCTTCCCCTTATAGGCAATGCTTTATTTCCCTATGGCTGCTTTCAAGAATTTGTATTTGTCTTTAGTTTTCAGAAGTTTCATTATGATGTGTCATGATATGGAATATTTGTGGTTTATTCTAGTTTGAATTCATTCACCTTCTCAAATCTGTAAAAACATGCTTGGTATTGTCATTTTTAAATTTTGTTTTGTGTATCAAATTTAGGGAGTTTTCAGCCATTACTTACATGAATAATCTTTAAGTGTCATCTTCTTTTCCTCCCCTTATGGAACTCAGATGACACAAAAGTTTGATATTTTACAGTAGTTCACAGGTCCCTGAGGCTATCTTCATTTTTCTTCCAATTTCTTTTCATTCTGTTGTTCAAATTAGGCAATTTCTACTGATCTATCAAGTTAAAGAATTCACTTTTCTGACATCTGCTTTTGAACCAATCAATTGAGTTTTATTTTAACTGTTGTATTTTTTTTTTAGTTCTGTAATTTTCATGTGATTCTTCATCATATTTTCTGTGCATTTTTCTGAAATGATTTTTTAAGTTTGTATCAACTATTGTATCAAGTATGTTTATAATAGTACTTGAAATGTTTTTATGTTGGCTGCCTTAAATCCTAGTGAAATAATTTAACACCTGTGTTATTTCAGTGTTGGCTTATGTTGTCTTTTATTACTCTGTTTGAGGCCCTCCAGATTATCAGTATAATGAGTGATTGTTAATTGCAACTGGACACTTTAGATTTTATATTGTAATACTCTGGATCTTATTTAAATCTTGTGCTTTATCAAATCTTTTCTGGCACTGCTCTGCTGGGTGAAGGGGGGGCACCACCACAGTATTTCCATACTGAGATTTAAGTCTAAGTTTTCCTGTCTGTGGACAGAGTGATGGAAAAGTAGAGGGTCTAAGGTGCTCTTTTTTACTTTGGGATAGAGATAGAGAGGTCAGGCTCTCCGTTAGGTCTCTGTAATACCACTCTGACTGGGATGGGTAGGGACAATTTACTATTTCTTCCCACATGGTTTCCACTGGTACCATAGAGTGGTGGCCTTATTAATAATAAAAAGATAAATAGTGTGGTGGTTTTAGCTTACTTATCAAGAGGAATAGGGAAGAGTCCATCTATTCCATCTTCCTAGTAGCAAATCCGTCAGTTTTAAATAGTCAGCATACAGGAGTCATAGAACTGAACTGGACTCCTGGGCTCTATTTCCAGTTTTAATTATGACCCACTGAGTAACCTTGGGAAAGTCATTTAACCTTCTGTGATGGAGTTTTGTTGGTATAAAAAGGAAACACTAACACTTAGCTCTCATGGGTGTTATATGCATTAATTCATATTTGAAGTCATTCTTAGGGTCTTTACACACACACAGCACAAATTGCTATTTGAACTGTAACACCAAAATTAACACACAACACAAAGAATGCAGCCTTGATTCATATAGCCATCATCCAAATCGTCCAAAAGGCTGTGAGTTCTTTCTCTAAAATGATCTTTCCAAGGGGAAAATAGCGCTACTTTTTAAAATTATTAAGTCAACCATACTGCAATCAGGAGCAAGTGAATCTATGACAAATCTAATAAATCAAGCCAATTTTTTTTCTTTATCTTGATCTTTAAAGTTTTAGTTTTTGTTAGTACAATTCCTCAATTGCCAGCATTCTCCTAACCATTTAGAAAACATACTCTAGAAATATTTTTCCTATTGTGTTCTAGAAACAAAACCATTATTATTTATTCACATATTTATGTGAAATTTACCATCTGTTAGATAAATTGCAAAAAGTGGGAGATACATAGATAAGTGTCTTACACTTGTCAAGAAGCAGAATGGGGAAAGAGCTAATAAATGAGTATTACAATTTGAACTCCATTAAAAAAAACACAAAACACAACAAATTCCCTTCTGACATCTAAAGTTGAGAGCAATATATGTTTAAATGTTAAAACATTGTTGGGCTGACTCTTGTAAGTGCCGTTCTAACATAAAGGAAAAAAAAAATTCTAAATAACAAATGGGCATCCCCATAACATCCATCTCCTTAATTGGCAAAATCAAATGTTTCACATTGAAAGTATGGATAATTGTCCCCATCTTACAAATGAAAAACATTCTGCTCAGATAAAATAACACTCTAAGATCCCATCAGCACAGTGTTACTCAGGGTTCTAGGCCTGCACCCAGCTTCATCTGACTTCACAGCCCATGTGTTTATAGATTACCACAGCAAGCACTGAAGCTACAATTCCGAATTCTCTTCCCTCTTATGCAAAGCATTAAGGCAGTTATTTTTCTAAGGATTTTTGCTTTATAGTTTCAAACTTAGGGTACATTGATAGGTTTTAATAAACTTCTTTACCAATATTTATCCTGTGTTAGAGATTATGAATAGTGCAGTCAATAAAATGCCTATTCCCTTGGGAAGCCTGCAACTAAGCCATCCTAATGCATCCTAACACATACACAATAGTACTGATGTGAACCAGTGCAAATTACAGGAATAGCTGAGTCTGAAATGTTTACACAACACTATTTTTTTCATAAAGACACAATGTCATAGATATAATACATAAGAAAAATATAAAAATTTAGCTTGGCCAATTTTATTTTATTTATTTTACTTTTTTAAAAGATTTTATTTATTTATTTGTTAGAGAGAGAGAGCAAGCACAGGCAGACAGAGTGGTAGGCAGAGGCAGAGGGAGAAGCAGGCTCCCTGCCAAGCAAGGAGCCCGATGTGGGACTTGATCCCAGGACGCTGGGATCATGACCTGAGCCGAAGGCAGTTGCTTAACCAACTGAGCCACCCAGATGTCCCTGGCCAGTTTGACTTTAAAAGATAAAAACAAGATCACAAACTTTTGGTTAATTTTCAGAAAGAGATCATATTCCAAATTAGAAATTAGTTTATTGTGCAAAAATATCCATATTATCCCAATTAGCTTAAAAAGAAAATTAGTTTGTTGATATACATAATAATCATATAGGAACGATTTGCCTCTGTATAGTAATTATTATGAAGGCCACAATCTTTAGAGACACATTATTTCACCCATTCACTATTTCTCAATAATCATATAGGGAAATCATTCATTAAGCATAAAACTCTGGTCTTATTGAAAAGGAAGATTCTTCTAACCTCTAAGCAGTAGTAAGCATGTCACATTTTAGGGATTTCCATTTAGTAAAACAAATTCTAAACACACCACTTTAAAAAAATATAGGTAGACATGTGAATTGAAACATTGTATTAGAAAAAAATTAAATTCTTTTATTTTTAAGACTGTATTTATTTATTTGACAGAGAGATAGAGAGATCACAAGTCGGCAGAGCAGCAGGTAGAGGGTGGGGTGGGGGTGGGAGAAGTAGGTTCCTGGCTAAGCAGAGAGCCTTATGCAGGGCTTGATCCCAGGACCCTGAGATCATGACCCCAGCCAAAGGCAGAGGCTTAACCCACTGAGTCACTCAGGCACCCCCAAAATTAAATTCTTAACTTCAAAATGTAACTTTCCTCCTTCCATAGATGTTTATAACTACATCTTATTTTTCTGGCTACTTCTGGATTTCAGGCATAAACAGAACAATATTCAAAGATAGCATAGATAAATGCTTCATTTAAAGCTAGAGGCTGGTCTTGGTGCTTTCAGTGGTCAGATTTAAAACCTTGGATGTGGCTCTTTGTATCTCTGGACCTTAGATCCTTTATATCATAATGGAAATGTTCAAATAAATTATTGATGAGATCACTTCAAAGTCTGAAACAACAAGATTCGACTTCATTTTGGGGGAAGACTTCATTCAGCTCTTTATCACTGGCATACATCACCTCACAACTTGGCATGCTATCTTAAGGAAAATCTTAGAAAAAGAAACATGATACTATTGTACAAATTATGTTTTCCAAGAATATGACTCAAATATATGCTCCCTAGAGCTTCAATAAGCCAGACTGGCTTGAAAATAAATGGACATTCTGAGAAGTCAGAATGTGATGGTGAGTGATTATCCACTTATCAAAAATCTTGATGATACTTAGAATGTATAACTACCTAAATTGTATGTATATCTTGGAATACAATTTAAGATTCAGTTTTGCTTTTGTGATTAGCTCTAGTTTTACTTTAGGCATCTGAAGAAAAGACAGATTGGTCCCAATCATAGTCTTTGGTAAGTGAGGAGGTTATTAAACAACTTTATCTGGCAGGGCAGTCTACTAGAAAGATTCTGAAACCTAAGGAAAAAACAAAAAAGGGGCAAATACAGGAAAAATTAAGCCAGGTGAAGTGGTAAGGCTACAAGAATCATTTTATCCACTTTTGTTTTGCTTTAATCTGGTCTCCATTATTGGTGTAAGTATACTTCCTCTTAAAGAGAAATTCATTTGTCACAGCTCAGATGCACAAATTGGGTGCAATATCTTTAGTACTGATAATACATTTTCATTAGCAATTTATAGTTTTAAAAGTCCTTTCTTTTTTTTAAAATCTTATTTATTTATTTGACAGAGAGAGAGAGATCACAAGTAGGCAGAGAGGCAGGCAGAGAGAGGGGGAAGCAGGCTCCCCATGGAGCAGAGAGCCCAAATGCAGGGCTCAATCCCAGGAACTTGAAACCATGATCTAAGCTGAAGGCAGAGGCTTAACTAACTGAGCCACCCAGGTGCCCCTAGAAAGTCCTTTCTTATTCATTACTTAATTTTATATCTCCTGTGACTTTTTTTTCCCCCAGAAGGGATCTATTACACGCTGTTTTAGCACTACAGAAAATTGAGGCCAAGCAGGTTTAGATGAGTATTCATCATGGAGCTTCTATGTGACAATGGAACCCAACTTTAACATTTTTTTTTGTCCCTACATCCAATTATTTTATTTTTGTCTCTAAATCTAAGTTGAAGAAATATCGTTAGTTCTTGATAAAGGACATTTTTCCTTTTTAAAATTCTCTACTTACATTTTAAAATACTTTGTCTAACAACTTCTCAGATTTTAGAATTCCAGCAAACACTACTTGACCTTGGTCTGAATTACTAATGAAAACATCAGTGAGCCCCTAAATCCTCACAGAGATGAACTGCAGCTATTTCACTTGTGCTCCCACCATCTGCAGAGAGTATAATCATCATTGCCATAAACATCAGCATGTATAATTTATGACATGGCAAAAAATGACACCACACAAAGCTCTGTCAACTTTTCATAGTTTACTTGTATTGGATTTTATGATTTACAGAGTGCTTTTAAGTACAGAACAATGATACCATTTTAACTTCAAACAGACTTAAAAGTGAGAAAGAAGGTGTTTTTGTCCTCATTTTATATTGAGGAAAATGAAGCCCACATAAATGATGTGATGTCCCCAGAACATGGAGTTAGGAATACAAATTTAGTACTGTTCAAATTTGTTTTGTCTTACCCCGACAAAAAATCAAATTACCCTACTTGTTGTCCTTTGACAGAACATTAGTACTGACAATAAGCTGTTATTTAAAACTGCAAAACATTAAAATGGGAGGAAAACATGAGGAATGAGTCAGCCTAATAGATATTTAGAAGTGATAATTTAACAAAAATTTTTCCATAATGTTAAATATAAAATAAAAACTGTAAACAATCAATTTACTGCTTTAACATTTTACTGTTAAAGCACTGCCTATAATTGATCATTTAAATTGATTAGGTGAAACTATAAAAAAGAAATAACAACTAATGTTATCACTTTAATATTAGTAATAGAATCTATCCAAAATTTGAAAGTCAATTTTGATGCTCTGTATGTCATCAAAAGGAGCAATTTGATGGAAACTGACTTGTCTTACATGAAATATTCACACATGATTCTAGACCCTTCTTCTTAAGAAACCTTTCCATAAAAGTCTTCTTCAGAAGCCAGCATCTATCTCTGTATGAAACTTTTATCTAGAGAGTTAAAATTTTATAAGGTTTAAAATTATAAACTATTAAAATAAAGGTTGAAGTTCTGATATGTTCACTCAGAGAATGTGAGCTGAGGCTTTTCATTTTTCTTTTTTTTTAATTCTTACTCTTTTCTCTATGAAGAGCATAAGAACTGAAAATGCACTTCAGAAAGTGCACTTCAGAAATTCCCTAAAGGACCGTGGTGATTGACTGATTTCCCTTTTCATGTGTCATAACTGGGGTACCACGACTCAGTTAAAATAAATATTAATATGGCCAGTTACTATGCTGATTTGAATTACATTTTTTTAATATCTAGGTTTAATTATGGTGATGCAAGCTCCAGTTCCTTAGCCTATGAAACAATGTAAAAAATATTTTTAATTATGGTAAGAGACAAATCATAACTTGGAAGCTGTTAACTATCAAGCCCTAAATATAACATTTTTATAAGAGCAATTTCACAATAGTTTTTAACATATTTTCATCAATATCTGTGTGACATTTTACTATTTTGAAAGTTTTTATATGCACCAACAAACTTTGTGGTAATAATTATCATCCCTAAAAAAGTTGAACATCATATTTTCCATAGCTAGCTGTAGCAGATAAGTGAGTCATTGTCTAATGTCATACTTTTAAAAGAATTTTAAGTAGAAATCTATACTGGAGAATATGAAGAGGTTAGTCACATTCCCAAGCCAAGTTTAGGTGGAATATAACATATGTCACTGGGAAAGATATTAGATATGTTTAGATCACAGATTTCTACCAAAATAGATACGTGGAGTGGGGAGTTAGAATGGTTTATAAAATCATAATTAATATATTTTCTCATGTAACAATTTGGGGTCTGATAAGTTATTCCTACTGTTGCCTAATTATGTCATGTAGAGATTTTATAACATTTTATTTAATCCTAATTAGTAATACTGCTTTTCCTAAAATCAAAATGTCACAAGATGACCATTTGAAAACATTTCTTCTGCCTCTGCTTAGCAAGTGAAAATGAATAACTGATGGTTATTTCCTTTATTGATAGTTGCCTTCAGCTCATCAGACTTTAGTTTTGATTACATAAAATCTTAGTGTTATCTTAGAGCTCTTGCTGTATAATGTTCTTAGCCATTACTGTTTACTTTGGGTAAACCAATGTATCAGGTACTTGATATTCACCAGAAAGAACTCCTATGGATACTTTCTATTAAGGGGCAAGTTTTTTATGCAGACATTCCATTAATCAAATTTAACTCAAAAAAAGGATAATCCCAGCATTGAGATTGTCTAAAGGAGGTAGTGAATTACATATTAATTGAATTGTTTAAATTTATGATAATGGAGCACATGTAAACATGTTAAAAGAGTTTCCTGGACTAGATGAGTGGATGCCTCACTATTTTAGGGGCCTTTCCCACCTATGATTTATGATTCTATCTGCCCTTGTTGACATTATGGACTCTCTGCCAATATGTTTTACTACTTTTCATAGATGATGGTAAATCGCTAAGGAAATCTACATCTTATTGATTGATTGATTGCGGGCTCCAAAATAAAAATCCTAACTTAAAGAAATGGAAATAAAAATTATTTTTCCATTTTTAGTTTTACAGAGTTCTTTTGATTTGTCAAACTCTACTAAGCTATACTTTTATAGATTAACTTTTATTCTTATATGTGACAAATATTTCCAATATTTCAGACACCTAGATTTCATATTCTTTATCATTGATCTCTACTTTCTTAGCAGCTATATAGGGCACTGATTTTGAATTCAGTTCATACTGGAATCCAAATTTCCAGTAACTAGCAAAAATTCTGATGCACTGAAAATGTTTTTGCTCAATCAGCAGTGGAATTCAAAGTTAATGAATCCATAATAAAATAAGAGTTATGTCTCTTTTTAATGTAGTATATTTGGTGTCACTATTATAAAGGCTATAATAATGCCTTTAACTGTGGAGCATAAAGGCAAAAAAATCAATACTCTTACCTATGAGAACTTGAGAGAAAGGTAAGGTACAATCCTGAAGAACATTTGTTTCTCACACTTCTTCAGTGTTTCTGAGGAGTGTTTTTGAGTAGTTGTATTCTAAAAGAGACCTCTTTTGTGATAGTAGATAAACTGTAGGAATAAAACCTCAGTATCCATATATTTTATCTTCCAAATTTAGAAGACACTATCAAACTGAGGCCTTCCCATATTTGAAGCTATTACTTAAAATTTGAATTTAATAAAATGTTTTTGCTAAAGATGGTAAAGGTCCTAGACACACCATAACACATTTTAATATTAGTTATTCTGCAGTGTATTTTGAGTGCCAATATTTAGTTATATTAAGTACTCAAAGTGATTTCTTATTAAAGACCTAACAACAGTTCTTTTTAATTTACCTTTAAAAATGAAAAAAAAAAATCTAACTTGGATTTTTGTTTGTTTCCTCTGAAATAGGCTCTCCTCTTTCCTTTCCCACATATATTAAATTTAGTGCAAAATCATGGGTGGGGGCTGAGGGAAGGATCAATCAAGTGCTAAGTGCTGTTCTTGAATATGGAGGAATAAAAATATGAATTACACATGTTACTTGATCTGCATGAAAATAGGCTGGGGGAACCTGGGTGGCTCAGTGGGTTGAAGCCTCTTCCTTCAGCTCAAGTTATGGTCTCAGGGTCCTGGGATCAGGCCCCACATCAGGCTCTCTGCTCAGCAGGGAGCCTGCTTCCCCTACTCTCTCTTCCTGCCGCCTCTCTGTCTACTTGTGATCTCCCTCTGTCAAAATAAATAAATAAAACTAAAGAAAAAAAAAGAAAGGAAATAGGCTGGAGTGGGCAAAATGAGTAAGTACCCAATTAACAGAAACATATATAAGGTGAAAATGATTATTGCAATAAATATACTAAATGAACTGTTATGAACAAAGAAATGACTATTAACTTTGAGAAGAAGAGAGAAAATTATATGTAAATGGTGAAATTTGGCTGTAGTTTTAAAGAAAGAAAGAAAATATAGCATTTTTTAAAAGTATGATATGAAATCAAAAGTTTAAAGAGTATTGCAGTTTCTATGAATAAAACATAGAAAGAGATATTTAACTACAAGATTTTTCTAGGATATTTAACTACAAGAGTTTTCCAGAATGGCAGAGCCTTAAATATCCAATGGGTAATATAAGAAGTGAAAGATAGATGAGTGCCATATTTGGAGAGCATTCTGTGCAGCACCAAGAATTTTATTCTTTATGGTATAAGCCATGGGAGACACTGAGACCTTTGTGAAAAGTGAAAACAAGATACATTTTAAAAGATAAATTTAATTCAGAGGATTTTATCAAGGGAAATGGGTTAAGTACAGGAAATTAATTATGATACAGTTGTGAAAGTCTACTTAAAACAGAAGCAAAGGAGAAAAGAAAAAAAGAGTGGTGACATATTTGAGAGATAAAAGGGATTGAGGACTGACTTAGTATGGGAGACATAAGAGAGGAATTGAATTAAGATGCTTTCAAGGTTTCTATTCTGAAATACAGGATATCTGGAGAAATGAACAGGTTCTGAACAGGATCAGATGGGAAAAAGCTTTCACCAACATTTATTTACTCTGTGCCACACACTGTGTTAGGTACTCTACACACATCATCCCATTTGCTTTCCATGAGAAAGTAAAGAAACAGACATCATCTTCATTTTTCATTGAAGAACAAGCATGTCAGGAAAAGCCAATTGCGTATCATGGTATAATTTTAACTGGTAAAAGTGTAATTTTACAAATTAAATAAACCCATGTTTGTTTTGAAGTTTCATTTGATGTAAGTGTACAGTAAGTACTATTTTGTGCCTGGATTTTTCTTAAAGTTATGTCTGTGAGATTCACTGGGTTGCATGTAGCAGTGAATCAATTCTTATTGCTTTAAAATAGTCCAGTATATGAAGATGCACACTTTATCCATTCCATTATTTTTGTTTGTTTGTTTTTTAGACAGAGAGAGAGATAATCATGCTTGTGTATGAGCGGGGCTGGGGAGGGGCAGAGGGAGAAGGCAGAGACTCTTGGCTCAGCGAGGAGCTAGATGTGGGGCTCACCTCAGGACCCTGAGATCATGACCAGAGCCAAAATCAAGAGCTGGATGCTTAACCAACTGAGCTACCAGGCACCCCTTTCCATTCCACTAAGAATGGATATGAGGTTGTTTCCAGTTTGAGTAATTACGAATAACGTTATGAACTTCTTTCACTTATGTCTGAATTCACATATGTGATTATTTTGAAGGTGTCCATCTTTTCAAGCAGAACTGGTGGTCCATCAAGTACGTGTGTGCTCATCCTTAGCACACACTGCCAAACGGTCTTCATACTTGTAGACAAATTTACACTCACACCAGTGGTTGTACTGCATCTTGCAAATACTGGATATTAAATATCCCTTCCTTTTAAAAAAGTTTAACCATTTTGATAAGTACTTAGTTATACTTCATCACGTTTTGATTTGTATTGCATTGATAGCCATTTGGATGTCATCTTTTGAAAAGTGGCCTGTTCAAGTTTGTTATTTTCAAAAAGTTAGTTCTTTGTATCAACCTTGTCTGTTAGAAGTCCTATATATATATATTCTAGATGACATTTTTGGAACTATATATCATGAACATCTACTCTGTGATTTGCCTTTTCATTCTCATAATGGTGTGCTCTGATGAACAGAAGTTTTGAATTCTAATATAAAGTCCAATTTATTAATTTTTCTCCTTTGTGAATCTTCTTTGAGAAATCTTTGATTGTCACAATATAAGAAGGTGCTTTCTTCATATTTTGTCTATATGTTTTATTGTTCTATTCTTTATATTTTGTTTATGATAAGTCTATTATTGATTTTTATATAGTGTGAAAGATATCAAAATGTTAAACTTTTTTTTTCAGATACACAGCTGACCCAGCATTGTTTATTAAAAACACCATATTTCTCCACTGCATTGCAATGATGACTTTGTCACATACCAGGCATATGTGTGGTTCTGTTCTGATTTCAATTAATTATTCATCTATCCTAGCACCAAAAACAAAATATTTTTATTTCTTTTAGCTTTATAATAAGTTTTGGTATTTTGTAGAGTAACTCCTTAAGATTACTTAAACTGCTTTTGATCTTTAAACATTTCTTAAAATTATAGTCAATCTTAACAACTTCCATCAAAAAGAAATGGAATTCTAATTGGGATATAATTTAATCTTATATAATTTGGGACTAGAATCTTTATACTGTTGAATCTTCCTACTCTTGATATGCTAAATCTGTCTACACATTAAGTTAAAAAAATTTTATCTTAGTAATATTCACAGTTTTCATTGTAGAATTTTTATATGTTTAATTAGATTTATTACTTGTAATGTGATTAAATTTTTCAAGTTCTTGTAAAAATCGTCTTCCACACTTTGGTTTTGACAGCTTATTCTAATTTAGAGGTGGTAAAGTAACTTTATACAGTGATCTTGCACCTAACAATCTCACCAAAGTCACTCAAAAATTTATCTGCAGAGGAGTCAAGATGGCAGAGAAGTAGCAGGCTGGGATGACATCAGGTAGCAGGAGATCAGATAGATATCTTATCAAACCATTCTGAACACCTACAAATCCAACAGCAGATTGAAAGGAAGAGCAACAATTCTAGAAACAGAAAATCGACCACTTTCTGAAAGGTAGGACTGACTGAGAAGTGAATCCAAAGCAACAGGAAGGTAGACCGCGGAGGGAGAGGCCGGCTCCTGGCAAGCAGAGGAGCAACAGAGCACAAAATCAGGACTTTTAAAAGTCTGCTCCACTGAGGGACATCACTCCAGAGGCAAAACCAGGGTGAAGCCCACGGGGGGACAGCGTGGCCCTAGGTCCCGCGGGGTCACAGAAGGATTGGGGGTGTCTGAGTGTCACACAGCTCACAGGTGTTAGAGCAGGGAAACCAGCTACAGAGACAGAGCTGAGGAGTGAGCTCTCAGCTCAGGGTTACCTTGAACCATAATCTGTGGCACAGACTGGTACTCTGTGAGTGAGGTCCCCACAAGATCCGGGGAGACCCTGACCTGGAGGACCTCAGGGATTTTGTGGGGTGCGGAGACTCCAGGCAGAGCTGTGTGCCAGAGACAGAGATGCTTGGTCACAGGCTGGGTGAGCTCAGAGCACAGCCAGAGGCCAGGGAGACGGGAGTGATTGAGCACTTTTCTCTGAGGGTGCACTGAGGAGTGGGGCCCTGAGCTCTTGGCTCCTCTGGGCTGGAGATTAGGAGGCTGCCATTTTCATTCCCATCCTTCAGAACTCTATGGAAAGCGTTCAGGGAACAAAAGCTCCCAAAAGTGAACCCAAGCAGATTACTTAGCCTGGCCCTGATAAGGGCAGTGCAATTCTGCCTCCGGCAAAGACACTTGAGAATCACTACAACAGGCCCCTCCCCCAGAAGATCAACAAGAAATCCAGCCAAGACCAAGTTCACTTACCAAGGAGAACATGGGAATTCCAGAGGCAGAGAAAGCAAAGCATGGAATTCATGGCTTTCTCCCCATGATTTTTAGTCCTGCAAAATTAATTTTTGTTTTATTTTCTTCTGCTAAATTTTTTTAACTTTTACCTTTTCCTCTTTTAATGTTTTTTAACTAGTTATCTCAACAATACTTTTCATAAAATAATAATAATAATAATGTTTTTTGAAACTTCATTATAATCACATTTTGTCCTTCATTTTATCTAATTTTATTTTTTATATACACATAGGGTTTTTTCTTCTAAAAAATTTGGGGTACAACTCCTTCTAATAGATCAAAATACACCCTAAATCCAGCATCGGGCTTGTTCTAATCTCCAGCCCACGAAAATTCTCTCCACTTTCTTTTTCTTTATTCTCCCAACCAACTTACCTTATCAATTCCTTTTTAGAAATTAATTTTTTTTTCATTTTTACAGTCATATTCCATCCCTTCATTGTGTTTACCCGTATATATGTTTTTCATTCTTTAAAATTTTGGGAAGTAGTTTTTTCTAAGAGACCAAAATACTCCCCAAATTAAGTGGGTGACCCAGTTCTAGTCACCAGTCTAATATATGTATATATATATATATATATATATATATATATATATTGTTTTTTATATTTTTTTCTTTTTTCTTTTTTTTTCTGAACTTCTTTTTACGCCTTTCTCCCCCCCAGCCCCCCACAATTTGGAGTCTCTTCTGATTTGGTTAAAGCACATTTTCCTGGGGTCTTTGCCACCCTTTTAGTATATTATTTGATCCTTTATGTATTCTTATCTGGACAAAATGACAAGGCAGAAAAGCTCACCACAAAAAAAAAAAAAGAAAAGAAAAGTAAAAAAGGCAGTACTGAAGGCTAGGGACCTAATCAATACGGACATTGGTAATATGTCAGATCTAGAGTTCAGAATGACAATTCTCAAAATCCTAGCCTGGCTCAAAAAAGGCATGGAAGATATTAGAGAAACCCTGTCTGGAGAAAATAAAGCCCTTTCTGGAGAAATAAAAGAACTAAAATCTAACCAAGTTGAAAAAAAAAAAAAGCTATTAATGAGATGCAATAAAAAATGGAGGCTCTTACTGCTAGGATAAATGAGGCAGAAGAAAGAATTAGTGATATAAAAGACCAAATGACAAAGAATAAGGAAGCTGAGCATAAGAGAGACAAACAACTACTGGACCACAAGGGGAGCATTCGAGAGATAAGTGATATCGTAATACGAAACAACATTAGAATAATTGGGATTCCAGAAGAAGAAGAAAGAGAGAGGGGAGCAGAAGGTATATTGGAGGGAATTACTGTAGAGAATTTCCCTAATATGGCAAAGGGAACAAGAATCAAAATCCAGGAGGTGCAGAGAATCCCCCTCAAAATCAATAGGAATAGGTCCACACCCCGTCATCTAATAGTAAAATTTACAAGTTTTAGGGACAAAGAGAAAATCCTGAAAGCAGCATAGGACAAGAAGTCTGTGACATACAATGGTAAAAATATTATATTGGCAGTAGACTTATCCACCGAGACCTGGCAGGCCAGAAAGAACTGGCATGATATATTCAGAGCACTAAACGAGAAAAACATGCAGCCAAGAATACTATATCCAGCTAGGTTATCATTGAAAATAGAAGGAGAGATAAAAAGCTTCCAGGACAAACAAAAACTGAAAGAATTTGCAAACACCAAACCAGCTCTACAGGAAATATTGAAAGGGGTCCTCTAAGCAAAGAGAGACCTAAAAGTAGTAGATCAGAAAGGAATAGAGACAATATAGAGTAACAGTCACTTTACAGACAATACAAGGAACTAAATTCATATATCTCAATAGTTACCCGGAATGTAAATGGGCTAAATGCCCCAATCAAAAGACACAGGGTTTCAGAATGGATAAAAAACAAAACTCATCAATATGCTGCCTACAAGAAACCCATTTTAGACCCGAAGACACTTCCAGGTTTAAAGTGAGGGGGCGGGAAACAATTTACTGCTGATGGATAACAAAAGAAAGCTGGGGAGAGGGGCAATCCTTATATCAGATAAATTAGATTTTAAGCCAAAGACTATAATAAGAGATGAGGAAGGACACTATCTCATACTCAAAGGGTCTGTCCAATAAGAAGATCTAACAATTTTAAATATCTATGCCCCTAACATGGGAGCAGCCAACTATATAAACCAATTAATGACAAAATCAAAGAAACACACTGACAAGAATACAATAATAGTACGAGACTTTAACACTCCCCTCACTGAAATGGACAGATCATCCAAGCAAAAGAATAACAAGGAAATAAAGGTCTTAAATGACACACTGGACGAGATGGACATCACAGATATATTCAGAACATTCTACCCCAAAGCAACAGAATACACGTTCTTCTCTAGTGCCCATGGAACATTCTCCAGAATAGATCACATCCTGGGACATAAATCAGGTCTCAGCAGGTATCAAAAGATTGGGATCATTCCCTGCATATTTTCAGACCACAATGCTCTGAAGCTAGAACTCAATCACAAGAGGAAATTTGGAAAGAGCACAAATACATGGGGACTCAACAGCATCCTTCTAAAGAATGAATGGGTCAACCAGGAAATTAAAGAAGAATTGAAAAAAACCATGGAAACAAATGATAATGAAAACACAATTGTCCAAAATCTATGGGACACAGCAAAGGCAGTCCTGAGAGGAAAATATATAGCGATACAAGCCTATCTCAAGAAACAGGAAAGGTCTCAAATACACAACCTAACCCTACACCTAAAGGAGCTCGAGAAAGAACAACAAAGAAAGCCTAAACCCAGCAGGAGAAGAGAAATAATAAAGACCAGAGCAGAAATCAATGAACTAGATACCAAAAAAACAATAGAACAAATCAATGAAACTAGGAGCTGGTTTTTGAGAGAATTAATAAGATTGATAAACCACTGGCCAGACTTATCAAAAAGAAAAGAGAAAGGACCCAAATAAATAAAATCATGAATGAAAGAGGAGAGATCACAACCAACACCAAAGAAATACAAACAATTATAAGATCATATTATGAGCAACTCTACACCAACAAATTTGACAATCTGGTAGAAATGGGTGCAATCCTAGAGACATATAAACTACCAAAACTGAACCAGGAAGAAATAGAAAGCTTGAACAGACCAATAACCAGTAAGGAGTTTGAAACAGTCATCAAAAATCTCCAAACAAACAAAAGCCCAGGGCCAGATGCCTTCCCAGGGGAATTCTACCAAACATTTAAAGAAGAATTAATTCCTATTCTCCTGAAACTGTTCCAAAAGAAAACTTCCAAACTCATTTTATGAGGCCAGGATCACCTTGATCCCAAAACCAGACAAGGATCCCAACAAAAAAGAGAATTACAGACCAATATCCTTGATGAACACAGATGGGAAAATTCTCACCAAAATACTAGCCAATAGGATTCAGCAGTACATTAAAAGGATTATTCACCATGACCAAGTGGGATTTATTCCAGGGCTGCAAGTTTGGTTTAACATCTGCAAATCAATCAATGAGATACAATACATTAATAAAAGAAAGAAAAATAACCATATGATACTCTCAATAGATGCTGAAAAAGCATTTGACAAAGTACAGCATTTCTTCCTGATCAAAACTCCTCAGAGTGTAGGGATAGAGGGTACATACCTCAATATTATCAAAGACATCTATGAAAAACCCACCACAAATATCATTCTCAATGGAGAAAAACTGAGAGCTTTTCCGTTAAGGTCAGGAACACAGCGGGATGTCCATTATCACCATTGCTATTCAACATAGTACAATAAGTCATAGCCTCAGCAATCAGACAGCAAAAATAAATTAAAGGCATGCAAATCAGCAAAGAAGAAGTCAAACTCTCACTCTTTGCAGATGATATGATACTATATGTGGAAAACCCAAAAGGCTCCACTCCAAAACTGCTAGAGCTTGTACAGGAATTCAGTAAGGTGTCAGGATATAAAATCAATGCACAGAAATAAGTTGCATTTCTTTACACCAACAATAAGACAGAAGAAAGAGAAATTAAGGAGTCGATCCCATTTACAATTACACCCAAAACCATAAGATACCTAGGAATAAACCTAACCAAAGAGGCAAAGAATCTATACTCAGAAAACTATAAAGTACTCAGGAAAGAAATTGAGGAAGACACAAAGAAATGGAAAAAGGTTCCATGCTCATGGATTGAAAGAACAAATATTGTGAAAATGACTATGCTACCTAAAGCTATCTACACATTTAATGCAATCCCTATCAAAATCCCATCCATTTTTTCAAAGAAATGGAAAAATAATCCTAAAATTTACATGGAACTAGAGAAGACCTTGAATAGCCAGAGGAATATTGAAAAATAAAGCCAAAGTTGGTCGCATCACAATTCCAGACTTCAAGCTCTATTACAAAGCTGTCATCATCAAGACAGTATGGTACTGGCACAAAAACAGACACATAGATCAATGGAACAGAATAGAGAGCCCAGAAATAGACCCTCAACTATATGGTCAACTAATCTTCGACAAAGCAGGAAAGAATATCCAATGGAAAAAAGACAGCCTCTTCAACAAGTGGTGTTGGGAAAATTGGACAGCCACATGCAAAAAAATGAAATTGGGCCATTTCGTTACACCACACATGAAAATAGGCTCAAAATGGATGAAGGACCTCAATGTGAGAATGGAATCCATCAAAATCCTGGAGAAGAACACAGGCAGCAACCTCTTCGACCTCAGCCACAGCAATTTCTTCCTAGGAACATCGCCAAAGGCAAGGGAAGCAAGGGGAAAAATGAACTACTGGGACTTCATCAAGATCAAAAGCTTTTGCACAGCAAAGGAAACAGTCAACAAAACCAAAAGCCAACTGACAGAATGGGAGAAGATATTTGCAAACGACATATCAGATAAAGGGCTAGTATCCAAAATCTATAAAGAGTTTAGCAAACTCAACACCCAAAGAACAAATAATCCAATCAAGAAATGGGTAGAGGACATGAACAGACATTTCTGCAAAGAAGACATCTGGATGGCCAACAGACACATGAAAAAGTCCTTCACATCACTGGTCATCAGGGAAATACAAATCAAAACCACAGTGAGATACCACCTCACACCAGTCAGAATGGCTAAAATTAATGTCAGGACATGACAGATGCTGGCGAGGATGCGGAGAAAGTGGAACCCTCCTACACTGTTGGTGGGAATGCAAGCTGGTGCAACCACTCTGGAAAACAGCTCGGAAGTTCCTCAAAAAGTTGAAAATAGAGCTATCTTACGACCCAGCAATTGCACTACTGAGTATTTACCATAAAAATACAAATGTAGTGATCTGAAGGGGCATGTGCACCCAAATGTTTATAGCAGCAATGTCCACAATAACCAACCTAGATGTCCATCAACAGATGAATGGATAAAGACGTGGTATATACATACAATGGAATGCTATGTAGCCATCAAAAGAAATGAAATCTTGCCATTTGTGACGACATGGATGGAACTAGAGGGTATTATGCTTAGCGAAATAAGTCATTCAGAGAAAGACAACTATCATATGATCTCCCTGATATGAGGAAGCGGAGATGCAATGGCAGGGGGAGGGTTTGGGGGTAGGAAAAGAATAAGTGAAACAAGAAGGAATCAGGAGGGAGACAAACCATAAGAGACTCTTAATGTCACAAAAGAAACTGAGCGGGGCTGGGGGTGGGGTGTAGGGAGAGGGTGGTGGGGTTATGGACTTTGGGGAGGGTATGTGGTATGGTGAGTGCTGTGAAGTGTGTAAACCTGGCGATTCACAGGCCTGTACCCCTGGGGCTAATACATTATATGTTTATAAAAAAGCTTTTTAAAAATGTATCTGCCGATTTAAGTTTTTTAGGGAGGGAAGTTATTTGATTTTGGTCATTTGATTCTGATTTTTTTTTGTATGCCTGATTCTTTTTATTTGAGACCAGATATTGTATAGGAAATATTACAGAGATTCCTCATATTATCTTCCTCTAAAGTGATTAAATTTTCTTTTGGTAAGATGATAAAGTATGGACACATCATCTTTTGATAGGTGAGGAAAGTCAAATTCTAATTTGCAGCTACCCCTGGGATATAGCCCACTTGGGGGTCACAAAAAGACACCTGGAGGGTTTTTCTCAGTCCCTCCTTTTTGGAGGGACTGAGATTCCTTTTTTTCTGAGGACTTTTTGGAGGCCTGAATTCCAATTTTTGTCTGAGACAAAACAGTTATATGAGAATCTTATATTTTTTAGTGTTTAGCTCTAATAGCAATTTACCTCTTGGTTTATTAGCATCTCTTCCAAAACTTCAGCAATGTATTATCCAGCAGCTGCCTTAAGAGGACAAGATGTGGGCAGGATATTAGGCTCATTCCCCTTTGTTTCTCTATATTTGGAAACTTTGACCTTCAAGTCTTTGTTGACTTGGTAGCCCAAAGTCAGTTTTCTTACTGCATAGTGAGGCTGCAAAAACCTCCAATTCATGGCTTTTTGCATAGTATCCATTATATGCCCTGTGCATTGGCAAAGGATTTGAGGATAAAATGTAGCTGCAAATGTAGGGCTCATCTCAGTTCCATTCCCTATACTCCAGGATGTTGCATCCCCAAATCCTTGCTGTCTTGGTTTCTGGTTTTGTTTGTGTGCTTGTTTATTTTTAATACACATTTTTTCATTCTCAGCTGGAGGTGTATCTGATTCCAACTTCTGTGACACAGTGACACAGAGGCATATATCTTGCATTCTTCAACTCATAATAAATTTGAAGGGCAGCAGAAAATCCATATAGAACTAACTTGAACTCAGGTGGAATTTTGAAATGGGTAGTGTACCTGATAATTAGCTTTCTTTTTTTAAGATTTTATTTATTTATTTGACAGACAGAGATCACAAGTAGGCAGAGAGAGGAGGAAACAGGCTCCGTAATGAGCAGAGAGCCTGATGGGGGCTCAATCTTAGGACCCTGAGATCATGACCTGAGCTGAAGGTAGAGGCTTAACCCACTGAGCCACCCAGGTGCCCCTGTTGCTTCACTTCTGATATTCCTTTAAAATTATCACAAACTTATTTTAATATTGTTTGAAAACATACCCAAAGTCTGAGATAGGCTTTTCTACAACCAGCAAAACACCACATGTTTTCTACCTTTAGGAGATCCATATTCTAGCAATATGGACATTATTAAATAAAGCATAGCTGTCATTTAATAACAGGAAATGTGCATTTGGAAAAGATGAACCAGGTTTCAAAAGAATGGAGAGGGTAATTCTGACAACCGTAGGTTATGATTACCTGATGGTGACTTGATACTATAACACTGTTTGTAGACTAAAGGCATTAGGAACAGTGATATTTGAATACAGATCTACCAGCATTTCTTCTTTCAGGGATTCCTTTGTGTTTATAGCAATATTCTTAACTATGGGTGCATATAGAGGTAAAGGACAAATTAAATACTACCCAAGTGACTAAAATTTGGTGCTATTTTTATGCAGAATGTCATGTCCTTGAGTGATTCAGGCCAAGCACCTCGCTTATAGGAAATGGTCATAGCAACACCATCAGCTCCAGCTTCAAGGTCAAATCTCTCTAGACTAGGGTATGCTGTGAATCCTCCCTATACCTTGAGCCATAGTAGGGAAAGGACAATACTCTGGGAAGAGGTGGGAAGCAGATGATTAAGAATTGAAGGCTGAAAGACACAGAGCTTGCCTGTTCCTACAACAATCAGTAACAAGAATGCAGTTATTCTTTTATTTAATTTTATTGTTCACTAACATGGGAAAAGAAATACACCCTGCATCATTAATTACTATTTAAAATAAAATTTTAATAGTGTAAAGTTTTAGGGCACATAACATTTCCCCCTGGATTTTGTTCTTTAAATCTCTGTGTTTTGGGGGAAACAAAGTATGCAAAAGGGAATGGTGTAAGCCTATTATAGTCAGAATTTCACAGATTCACTTTAAAGCCAGAAGCAGTGCCTTTGTTCAATGACACCCGAGCATCCGTTGTCGTAAGGGCTTAGCAGGTGGATCAGACAGATGGTAGTCAGAATTCCCAGGTTTACCACTAACATTCATTGCTTCATCAAAAACAAGATAAAGCAAAAAATATTTAAAAGAGAAGGCTAAGCATGTATCATCTCCTATTATGGAGACTAGTAAGCTAAATTTTGCATTCCATGGTGATTATCTGGGGGAAGTTAAAGCATTAACTAAAGACATTGATAAATATTTCTATCAATTTGCTCAGACAAAAATGTTTTTTAAACTACAGGCTATAGCATAATTATTCAAAATAAACAGTAATTAACTGAACTAAATCAAGCAACACAAGGGTTTGCAAATTTGCCCTGTGGTTTACCAGCTGTGCTTTTTGCTGTCTGCACTGTGAATTTACACTCAAGCTTTGAGTTCTCAAGAGGTGGTAGAATTTGAAGCACATTTTAGAAGCTTATTAAGTACAGATAAAATTACTAATTCAGTCAGTCTAATTCATCTGGTAATGAAAGATTTATTGGAAAAAATCTTTGTGAAGCAAGTTTATAAGCTTTTATAAGGCACCTACTGTATGCCAGGAATTGTGAGAAGTCTTCAGATATAGATTTAAAGAAGATATTTAGGGTGTGCAGAGAATAAAACATAGAGACATGATACAAAATTCTGAAGAATAATTAAACTCCAGGTTACTGACAGTAAATCAAGAAAATGAGCAGGATTCTTCCTTAAGGGTACATTACAAATGGGTTTGGGAATCAGAAACTCCATATATTACCTCTGTTTTGGCCTCAGATCCATGATTCTTCCTGGGTCATGAGAAAGGTTTATCCCAGAGCCTGATAATGCTGGGGATGTTTTATTTTATCTGCTTCTCTTTGTCATTAGGGACAGTACTCACAAGGCATGTTGCAAATCTTTGGCACTGTCAGGGCTGAAATTATATAAGATAATTTTCATGGCACAGAGTATGGCCTGGGTAAATTCTTGGATTCCTACTTGTAACCACAATATGTTTATGCTATACTTCCACTGAAGTGGAAATATTGCATTATAACATAATGAAAAACAATCACTTTATATGACAACTCTTAAATACTAGTCTATCTATTCACCTCCCTAGGCACGTTGCCCCTTGTTCAGAGTCTCATATTTTCTTTATGACTCCAAAAGCATAGCTTTCAGCATCCAATTTATGAAGTCATATTTAATGAACACTTTCTAGGCACTAACCAGAGCACTGGGGATACAGAATGAATAAAATCCCATTTCTGTCCTCATTCTGTCCTCATGGTTCTCACACTCTAGTTTTCATAAGATTCAGTTTTATAATCAAGTTCAACTGGATAAAACTGTCATGGCATGATCATCCAAACAGTGTCTGAACAAATGTTCAAACAAAGGTGCCTGTAGTATCTGTGAAGCTGTAATGCTATTTGGAATGGTATTTATATTACTCAAAATTATGTATTTCAAACTCTAAAGCAACCACTAATTGTTTCTTAAAGAAGTATAATTGATAATCTAAGAGAAGAGAGAAAATTGAAATCATATAAAATTCTTAATTAAAACCAAAGAAGTAGAAAAAATGGAAAACAAAAGAGAAGCAAAGAACAATGACAACATATAGAAAACATTTAATATAGTAGATACACATAGTAAGAAATGCATCTATTAATTATTTTGAATGTGAATGGTCTAAATAAACAAATAAAAGACAGAGAATCTGATAGTAGTGAAAAAAACTCAAACAAACAGACAAAGACACATCTATTTATTATCTACAAGAAACCCACTTTAAATATGAGGGTACAAATAAATTATAACTAAAAGGATAGAAAAAGAAATTCCAGGCTGACATTACTCAAAAGAAAACTTGGTTTACTTTCAGACAGAGCATAATTCAGAGCAATAAAAATTATAAGGATCAGCACTACATAAGATAAATGGGTCAAATATTCAAGATAACATAACTATCCTTAATATCTATGTGCCTATAATAGTGTCAAAATATGTGAGGCAATTGAACTGCAATGAGAAATAGATGAATCCACTGCTATACTAGGACAGTTCAGCACTCCCCTATCAGTGGTCAACAGATACAGCAGGCAGAAAATCAGTAAGGATGTAATTGAACTGAACAGGGCCATCAATCAACTGGGTTTAATTGACATTTATAGAATACTTCATCAAACAACAGCAGAATATACATTCTTCTCCAGCTCACATGGAAAATTCACAAGATAGATGACATTCTGAACCTTAACAAAACAAAACAAAAAAAATCTTAACAAAACAAAACAAAACAAAAACTTTAACAAAACAAAACAAAAACAAAACAAAAAAAACCTTAACAAAACAAAACAAAAAAACCTTAACAAAAAAACAACAAAAAAAACCTCACCTTAACAAATTTAAAAGAATGGACATTATACAAAGTATGCTCTCAGACCATAGTGGAATTAAACTAGAAATCAATAACCTAAAGATAACTAGAAAAAAAATCCCAAAATATTAGGAGATTTTGAGTCTTCACAATAAAATACAGATCAATTAGAAGTTTCAAGAAAAATCTAAAAACATTTTTAACTAAATGAAAATAAAAACACAACGTATCAATGTATACGAGATATATCAAAACCAGTAGAGTGAAACTTAACATTGAAAGCATATATTTCCTAGAGAAGATCTAAAATCAATAGTCTATATTTCTACCTTTGGAAACTAGGAAAATAAAAGAAAATTAAATCCAAAGTAAGCAGCAGAATAAAGCAGAAATAATAAAAATCAGAATAGAAATCAATATAATTGAAATAAGAAAACAATAGAGAAAATCAAAGAAATCAAAATATCATTCTTAGAAAAATTAATAAGATTGATAAATCCCTACCTAGGCTAACTAACAGAAAAAAGAGAGAAGACACAATTACTAATGTCAAAAAAGAAGGTTCACCAGTACTGAACCCATGGACATTTACATAATTAAGGAATATTATGAGCAACTGTATGCCCACAAATCTGGTAATTTAGACGAAACGGATCAATTTGTTGAAAGACACAATCTGCCAAAACTCACAGAAGCAGAGAAACAGATAATCTGAATAGCCTTTAAGAAACTAAATCAAATAAATAACCCAAAACAGAAAGCACAATGACCAGATGTTTTCACTAATGAATTCTATCAATCACTTAAAGAATAAATGATGCAAGCTCTCTAAAATCTGTTCCAGATATAGAAGCAGGAGCCATATTTTGTAATTTATACTGTGAGGCATTACACTAAAACGAAGCCCAAAGACTATAAGGGAAGCCACAATCTGGTATATCTCCTGAACATGCAAAAATCCCCAATAGTAACAAGTAAAATAGAGCAATGTATACAGAGAATTATGTACCATTAACAAGTGGAATTTATACCAGTTATGCAAGGCTGGATCAACATTCAGAAATCAATTAATGGGGGCACCTGGGTGGCTCAGTGGGTTAAGCCTCTGCCTTCCACTCAGGCCATGATCCCAGGGTCCTGGGACCGAGCCCCTCATCTGGCTCTCTGCTCAGCAGGGAGCCTGTCTCCCCTTCTCTCTCTGCCTGCTGCTCTGCCTACTTGTGATCTCTCTGTGTCAAATAAATAAATAAAATCTTAAAAAAAAAAGAAATCAATTAATGGAATGCATCACATCAACAACCTAAAAAAGAAAAATCATTTGATCATATCAAATAGATGCAGAAAAAGCATTTGACAAAGTATAGCAACCATTTACAATAAAGGCTTCCAGCAAACTAGGAAAAAAGAACCACCCCAACTTGATAAAGTACATTTACAATAAAAAAACTGCAGCTATCATCATAGTAATAATGGTGAAAAACTAGATGCTTTCTCCCAAAGATCAACAACAAGGAAAGGATGCTGCTTTTCTTAAGCAACCTCATACTAGAAGTTCTACTTAACACAATAAAAAAAGAACAAAACAAAAGGTATAAATATTGAAAAGGAATAAATAAATCTGTCTCTTTTTGCAGGATTGTCTATGTAGAAAATCCCCTTTCCAAATCAACAAAACAACTCCTGTATCTACTAAGCAGTATGATAATATACAGCAAGATACAGTACATGGTTAATAAAGTTAATTGCTTTCCCATATACCAGTAATGAACAAACTGGAATTTGAAATTTAAAACACAAAACTATTTACAGTAACATACAAAAATCAAATGTTTCGATAAAATCTAACAAAATATATATGAGGGAAACTGTAAAACTGATAAAATAAATCAAAGCCCTGAATAAATGGAGAATTTATCTACATTCATGGATAGGAAGACTCAGCATCATTAAAATGTCAGTTCTTCCCAATTTGATCTATAGATTCCATGCACTTCCAATAAGAATCTCAGCAAGTTACTTTGTGAAAATTGACTAACTCTAAAGAAAGGCAGAAGACCCAGAATAGACAATGCAATATTGAAGAAGAGCAAAGTTGGACTAACACAAATTTGAACTAAGCAAAGTTGGACTAAGGGTTGCAATAGTGTAGTGTTGGTGAAAGAACAGACATATAGATCAATGAAGCAGAATAGAGAATGTAGAAATACAACCAAACAAGTTTAATCAATGAGTCTTTTACAAAGGTGCAGAAGCAATCCAATGAAGAAAAGATAGTCTTTTTAAAAGTGGTGTTGGAAAAACTGGACAGTCACATGCCAAAAAAAAATGTATCTAGATATTGACTTTACACTTGCACAAAAATTAACCAAAATAGATCATACATCTGAAGTAAAATATGAAACTATAAATCTTCCAGAAGACAAGAGAGAAAAAAAATCTATGTGACTTTAGGATTGGCAATGCATTTTTAGACACAACACTATAAGCCTGATCCATGAAAGAAAAAAAAATGATAAGTTGGACTTCAGTAAAATTAAACACTTCTGCTCTGCAAAAGATTTTCTTAAGAGAATGAAAAAATAAATGAAATACTGGGAGAAAATATTTGCAAAATACGTATCTAATAAAACAACTATATCCGAAATACACAAGAGCTCTCAGAAATAAACAATAGGGAAAAAAGAATTTAAAAAGTAAGCAAAAGACTTGAACAGACACCACACACACACACACACACACACACACACACACACTCACACACACACACACATACACGCACAGAAATACAGATCCAAATAAACATAGAAAAAGTTGTTCAATATCATATGTCATTAGGGAACTGCCATTCAAACAACAATGATATACCACTATACAGCTGTAAGAATTGCTCAAATCCAAAATACTTACAATGCTGAATGCTGATGAAGATATGGAGCAACAGGTATTATCATTCATTGTTTGCAGGAGGGCAAAATGGTGAAGCCATTTTGGAAGACAATTCAGCAATTTCTTTTTTTTCTTTTTAAAGATTTTATTTATTTATTTGAGAGAGAGGGACAGAGTGAGAGAGCACATGAGAAGGGAGGTCAGAGGGAGAAGCAGACTCCCCATGGAGCTGGGAGCCTGATGTAGGACTTAATCCCAGGGCTCCCGGATTATGACCTGAGTTGAAGACAGTTGCTTAACTGACTGACAATTGTCCCTGACAATTCAGCAATTTCTTTAAAAGCTAAATATACTTTTACCGTATGATACAGAAATTGTGCTCAAAGATATTTACTCAAATGTACTGAAAACTTATGTTTACAGAAAAGCCTGCTTGCAAATGTTAAGCAACTTTATTTGTAACTGCCAAAAACTGGAGGCAACCAAGATGTCCTTCAAAAGATGACTGGATAAACAAGCAGTGGTATCTATATCCATAAAATAAAATTCAGTGATTAAAAAATGAGCTATTAAGCCACAAAAAGACATGGAAAACCTTAAATGCATACTACTTAGTGAACAAAACCAATCTGAAAATCCTGTATATTGTATGATTCCAGTTATATGACATTCTAGAAAAGGTAAAACTGTTTAGACTGTTAAAAAAAAGACAAAACAGCAAACCTTGGTGAGGGGAATGAGTATGTGGAACACAGGGGATTTTTAGGGCAGTGAAACTATTTTGTACCATACAAGAATGGTTCAGTACATGACTTTATGCATTTGGCAAAATTCATAGACCCATATGACACAAAGAGTATATACCCCAATATAAACCATGGACTTTAGTTAAAAATAATGTATCAATATTGGTTCATCAGTTGTACCAAATGAACCACACATATGCAAGATGTTAACAACAGGTGAAACTTGGGGGGGGCAGTAAAAAGTTTATGGGAACTCTATTTTTTGCAAAATTTTCCCAGAAACTTAAACTCTGAAATAGATTCTATAATTTTAAAATTGATAATGGGCTGTAAACATTAGGAATTAGTTGATAAACACAAAAAGTTACGGAAAAATAATTTCTTCTCCAATGAGATAGAAGCCATGCAAAATCTCTCTGCATATGCTCTGTGCCCTTTCTGTGATATTTACTGTGTTAGGTTGTGTGTGTGTGTGTGTGTGTGTGTGTGTGTGTGTGTGTGTGTGTGTGTTTCAAAGACCTTCTCATTAAATAAAAGGTCAAGTAGAATTCAGTCCATATTTATTATTCTTTTAAAAATCCTGTACTGGAAAATATCCTATTAACCTGTTCTTTACAGGTGCCCTTCCAGAGGGCATTCTTTACCTAGCAGAGTCTCTGCATCTGTTCTGCCTGGTCTAAGCAGAGAGAGGGAGGATTTACTGGCATGGCTCAGCTCTCTTATGTGTGCCTGGCTCTCTAATGAAGGGAATTAACTCACTCTGGGCAAAAGAGAAAATGATATATTGCAGAAGATTCTTGGACCACTTAAGCACCAGCCAACAATCTTCTTACTACAACATCCACAGTGAGGAAAGTAGATTCAATTTCATCTGCTTATATTTAAAAGGTCATATTAAATAGGCTCCTCATTCACACTCAAAAAGAGTATTTGGGATTAGCAAATTAATGATGTTCAAAGAGTTATTTAAATACCCCATTTGGTTTTTAATGACAAATTTAATCATAGAAAACTTCCATTTGTGTAACTTTGAAATTTTTCTTCCAATTATTCATAAATATGCAATAAAAAACAACAAAAAATTTTTACAAACTCACAGTTATTTGAAGGCCAGGGAGCTTAGTGAAGGATATTGGCTTTGCAGTCAGACAAACAGGTTTCCAGAACTTGGAAAACTGCTAATGAGATCTGGGACCTTGTAAAGGTCAATTAACATTTGAGAGCTTTAGTCTCCTTGCCTTCTCTTCTATAAAATAAGAATATGATTCCAGCTAATGGAGATCACTGCCAGCTTGACTGTTCTTTTAATATCACCACTCCATTCAGTGCACTGGTATAAGCATATTTTTATTATTAGAAATGCATTTATAACTTGAATTCTTTCACCAAAAATAAAATACGTAAGTATGCAAATAAGGAACTTCATATAGTTGATTAAATATTTATAGAAAACATGAAATGAAAGCATTTATGTTGCATGAATCAATGTAAACAACCAACGCTCTTAAAATGATCTATCTCAAAATACACGCATTGGTTTTTTCATTAGCTCAAATTATCAGTTCTTCCATTTGACAAGCTGTACAGTTTGATGGCCAGCAGAGGAATGGAACAGTTTTAAGATATTCAACCCAAGTAATTAAAGACAGAATGATCCAGAGTATTTGACAGATATACAAGTTAGACAATTATCAAGCACGTCATACATATGACAGTTGACATAGACTCCCTAAGACTTCCTGGAATGTAGACTTGGATCAAGGCAGGGTCAGTAATTTCAGCAAATTTGTTCCTATCAATGATATCCAGACCAGGTTGTCCCTGACAGTCACATACAAGCTTTCTTTCTTTTTCTTCCTTCCTTTCTTTCTTCCTCCCTCCCTTCCTCACTTCCTTCCTTTTTTGTTCTTTCTTTTAAGATTTTATTTTTTAAAATTTAAATTAAATTAATTAACATGTATTATTGGTTCCAGAGGTACAGGTCAGTGATCCATCAGTCTTTTATAATACCCAGTGCTCATTACATCACATGCCCTTCTTAATGTCCATCACCCTGTTACCTCATCCCCCCACTGCCCTCCCCAGCAGCAGCCCTCAGTTTGTTTCCTGTGATAAGCTTCTTAACAATTCCTATTCCCAGAGTCCATACCACATTTACCAAATCCAAATCTGCAGGGATGGGGCTTATCAAAAGTTACTGCTCAGAGACTCCCAGATAATTCCCCCTGTACATTAAGGTCTCTAGTCTGTGGCATATATGCCATGGTAGATACCTAGTAAAGTATCAGGGTGCATAGTTTTCTAACTCTGTTCATGATGCCTATGGAACCTGTGCTATTCACTTTGTTTCATCATGTCTAAAAAATGCTTCTGTTTGGTAATGTCCCATCTAATCCAAAATAGGGTGTCTTCTGGGGTGCCTGGGTAGCTCAGTGGGTTAAAGCCTCTGCCTTTGGCTCAGGTCATGATCTCAGGGTCCTGGGCTCCAGCCCCACATCGGGATCCCTGCTCAGTGGGGAGCCTGCTTCCCCCTCTCTCTCTGCCTGCCTCTCTGCCTACTTGTGATCTCTGTCTGTCAAATAAATAAATAAAATCATTTTAAAAAATAGGGTGTCTTCTATCTTAGTTTCATCAGCATAAGAACAGAGTAATATATTTTAAGACTACTCACATACGTTATAGTCTCAACATTTTCAAAGGTGGAATAATAGTAATAACAAACATTTATGTAATGGTTATAATGTGCTGGATGTTGTTCTAAGTGGTTTTAAGAATATCGACTCTTTACAACAACCCAACAAAGTAGGTAATACTATCTTCATTTGGCAAATGAGGAATAGAGGCTTAGAGAGACTAATTTCACCATGGTCACACCTTTAGGTAAGTGTTAGACCTGGTCTTTGAACTCAGGGTACTATGTGGTTCGTTTATTTTATGGTTCGTTTTATAAATAAATATATATACATATATATGTGTGTATGTGTATTATATATACACATATACATATACACACATATATGTACATATATACACATATAAACACATATATACATGTGTACACATGTATACACATACACACACATACACACATATATGTGTGTGTGTATATATATATATATATATATATATATATATATATATAATTTATTTATTTATTTTGAGGGAAAGAGAGAATCTTAAGCAGACTCCACACCCAGCGCAGAGCCTGATGTGGGGTTCAGTCTCACGACACTAAGATCATGCCCTGCCTGAGCCGAAATCAAGGGTCTGATGCTTACCCCACTCAGCCACCCAGGTGCCCAATTTATTTTACTCTTTTAGAATGGTTTTAGAATAATTCCATAGCTGATCTCCAGTGCCAGTTTATACCAGGACATGACTGTGTATCCCATAATTCTTGATTCAATCACTGCTTCAATAGGTGAAAGAAGAGATCTGTGGACAGTCCCAAGATGTAGCTTCTGTGGTGGTTACCGCCACTAATAAGGCATGGTGTTCATTAGTCAGTGTGCCGCCTGGTGTAAGAATTTGGCAGAGTCTGAAAGGATGCTTGTTGGCTTGGGTCTCAGACTGCCTTTGTGTGTCTGCTAGTCTGAGTGCTGTCTGATTGGACCAGGGAATGAATCTGAGGTGTGTGCCAACGTGGCTTGGCTCTTATTTCAGACACCTGTCAGCATTTGGCAAGGGCTCAGAGAGTACAGCCATTAAGTGACCACGGGATCATTTATACTTCCCAAGAGGAAATCATTAATGCAGAAAGAGGTATGATAATTGGAGGAAAGAGCCTTAAAATTAAATCATTTACAGTATATTTTTAAAATAAAATCATTCTGTATCCACCAGATAAACCTAGAGGTTAATATTGCCTCTTCACTTTGCTGTATCTCCTCTTCTCACTCTGCTCATATTAGTTTTACAAATATGCTGACAGACTGATATATTGGTCAACCACAGTCATGTTACAGTTCAGTTTTTTAATGTTCAACCATCTTATTATTTTTGTTATGTATACATACATAATGACACACTTTAATTCAAATGCAAGGATAGAGGCCTATGAAAATCACAAGTGTTCTTTATGTTTTAGGATGATCATATTTTCCAGCTTGATTTTCTCTTTTCTTTCTACTCAGTAATATCTTATGGATATCCCTCTAATTAATCAGTATAGTATAATGTTGATTCAATATTTTAATGTCTGAATACTATTTCATGGTGTCATTTATATTTTTGACTGTCTTTAATATTTTTTTACCAAACTGCTATTATACCAAATCAACAAATATATTTTGAGAGGTTAAATTAAAACTGTGTTTATCATTTTTTAAGCTTTTATTTAAATTCCAATTATTTAACATATAGCGAATTAAAACTGTGTTTCCTACCAGGGGCAACATAGTTCCCCCAAGGACATTGAGCAATGTCCAGAGACATTTTAGGCTGTTAAATATTAGTTAATAGTTAAATATTCTATATTCTTACTTTTGGATTTTGTGCCTGAATATTATATTACCCACTTGTAATTTTCTTTCTTTTGACATTTATATATACCAGTGTAACTCATACTCCAGTATAAAATATAGACCAGTTTTATTACCCAAAATATTTCCTTGAAAATAATTTTTTCCCACTCTTGTGGCTTATATATTTATTTCCTAATAGTATCTTTTGATTAGTAGACATTTTAACTTTTGATTAAATCCAATTTATCACTTTTCTTCTTCCATGTTTAATGCTTTTTATTCCTGTATAAAATATATTTACCTTCATTCATGTTATAAGAATATTTTAGACATTTTCTCCTAGAAGATTTATGGTTTTAGCTTTTACAGGCAGGTCTGTGATCCATGTGAAATTAAATTCTGTGTAGGGAGCACAGTAGAAGTTGAGGTTTGGTTTTTGCCCAATACAAATTTTTGGTTATTTTAAGCATACTTTGTTAAAACAAAACAAAACAAAACAAAAAAATCTTTTCTTTCCTCATTGAATTGACTCAGAAATTTGATTGGATATGGATTGAACATAAATGTGTGAAGTCCATGTCTTGATTCTCTATCCTATTTGATCCGTTTGCTCTATCTATTTTGTACCTTATACTGTCTCCATTACTATAGTTTTATATTAAACTTTGAAATCAGGAAGTGTAGGCCCCGAAACTGTTCTTTTTCAAAATTGTTATGGTTATTCTATATCTTTGACATTTTCCACACAGATTTTAAAATCAGCTTGTCAATTTTGTCAACAAAAGTATCTGGGTTTTGGATTCCAATTGCATTTTAAGTCTACAGATAAGTTTTAGTAGAAAGGACATACTGACAGTAGTCGGTCTTCCAATCTGTAAAAAGGGTATGTCTCTTGATTTCTTTAGATCTTATTGAACTTCTCTCAAAAATATTTTGTATGTTTCATTGTGGATGACTTGCACATCTTTTATTGATTGTATTCCTAGGTGCTTGATGATTTTTGATGCCATATAAATTGCACTGTTTTCAAATTTCAGTTTGATTGCTACTGGTACATAGAAATTCAACTGCTTCAAATTAATTTGTTCAACCATTATTTGTTCAACTGATAAGTGTTTAACCATTTTGAAAAATCATTGTCTCTTTTAATATTATTCTTAGGGATGTTGTATGTCTATATTCTTTTAATTCAATCCAGGGACTTCATTTTCCAAAAATGTTGTAAAGTAAAAATCATTTAAAAATTAGGTAAAAATCCTGAAGAATTATACCTACAATCCTTTAAAATTTACATCAAAGCCAACAAAAAAAAAGTAAGGGAGGTTTAGAACAATAAACATACCCCTGTTTGCTCAGGGATATCTCAGAGTTAAAACTGAAAGTCCCATATCCTGGGGAACACTTCACTTCTGGGTAACTGGCACAGTTGGTATATTCATTTTCTATTGCCATATAACACATCACCACAAATTACCAATTTAAAACTATACACATTTATTACCTCCTGGTTTCCTTAGGTCAAGATGGAGGACTCACAAGGCTGCAATCAAAGTATTATCTGGTCTGATTTTTCATGTGGAGTCTCAACTGGCTAAGAATCTGCTCCCAGGCTTATTCTGCTGGTTAATAAAATTCTGTTCCTTGCTGCTTAGTGTCTGTCAGCAGATCCATGACATGTGGATCTCTCCATAGGTCCCCTCATCACATGGCATCAGACTTCCTCTAGGCCAGCAAGAAAAGAGAATCTATACTGTATATGCTGCAGAGTGTAGTTGTATCTATATCTATATCTATATCATCTATGTCTATATTTCTACCTGTATATATCTAAACTATTTATATCTATATCCATATCTATATCTATCTATCATCCTATTTCTTTTGCAATATAATGTAACCTAATCATGGGAGTTAAATACCATGATTTTTGCCATAGTCTGTTAGTTAGAAGCTGGTTACAGGCCCCATTCACACTCAAGCAAAGGGATTATACAGGATGTGACTTGACAGCCACTTCCTAAGGTCTATTTGTGACAATCCACCCTCTGACCCCCAATGATGCATGTTCCTTCTACATGCAAAATGCATTTACTTCTCTCCCAAGAGCCTCAACCTGTTATAGTGTCAACACAAAGGCTCCAAATCCCATCATTTAAATCAGGTCCATGTACAGATGAAACTCCTGTATGTTGTTCATTTAGTACAGCTACTACTGCAGTATTCTTCTTCATCAGTAGATCAATGAAAGTATAGACGAAGTATCTACCCTAAACACTCCCTATATATGAGTAGAACAAGCACAGGTTAACAGCTATACACATTCCTGCTCAAAAAGGGAGAAAATGAGAAGTACAGAGGAGCACTGCTCCATGGCAGTGCAGTAATCTATCTCCTGAATCCTAGCTGCTTGCAGTTATTATATTCTGTTTTGCCTTGAACTTTGTGACCAGAACTGCTTCTTGACATCTTAGGTATGCTCATACTCTTATGCTAATTATTGATGTTCTCCTTAAGCATGTGGGTGATAGTGGTTTTGTTATTGAGGTATATAAGAGTACACATGTTCTCTATCACAATACCTCCAAAGACCAAATGAAATGGACTGGTAACGAAGGCTTAAATCGTTTAAATAATGCAGACTCTTGCCTTCAGATAGATAACGGAATAGGGAGGGAAAATCTAAGTATTTCTAGACACTATAAGTTATCAAAAATATTCTTTTTTAGGGGGCGCCTGGGTGGCTCAGTGGGTTAAAGCCTCTGCCTTCGGCTCAGGTCATGATCTCAGGGTCCTGGGATCGAGCCCCACATCGGGCTCTCTGCTTGACAGGAAGCCTGCTTCCTCCTTTCTCTCTCTGCCTGCCTCTCTGCCTACTTGTGATCTCTGTCAAATAAATAAATAAAATCTTTAAAAAAATATTCTTTTTAAAAATATTTTATTTATTTATTTGACAGAGAAAGAGAGATCACAAGTAGGCAGAGAGGCAGGCAGGGGGTGGGAAGCAGGCTCCCCGCTGAGCAGAGAGATGGATGTGGGGCTCGATCCCAGGACCCTGAGATCATGACCTGAGCTGAAGGCAGAGGCCCAACCCACTGAGCCACCCA